>KN838593.1:119409-186471 GCA_000827195.1 Laccaria amethystina LaAM-08-1 | reverse complement strand
GCTACCCAGCTTGTCCCTTGAAATCTGGAAACTCCACATGTTAGCAGCAGCTTCAGACCATTGGCTACAGGTGAGAGTTAACTCCTTCCCAAAACGGGTGGAAAGTTTCTCTATATTTAGAATGTAAGTCCCCTTAGTTTCCCCAGGGGCAGGATTAGATTTGACAGTGGGAAGCGTTGATGCCTCATCGACAAGAGACCGTAAGTTCCGTGTCAGGAAGAAGGGAAGAGGAACTGCGACGCAAATTTCAGTATCATATAGGGATTGAGGGAATTCAATAGGAATGGGCTCTCCAACCACTCTCTCAACGTGGTTAGAGCCATCCATGCAACGCCTTTTTGAGATCTTGACATCCTCTGCAAGAATGTCGTCATCCTTTCTTTTCTTATCTTCCTTCTCTTTTAATTCGTCATCAGCCAGATGCCTTGCGAGACTACTATAAATGAATTCGCGAACAGACGCAAAGAAGGAAGGAACCCTTAATCGGGCCAGATCTTCGGTATCGATGGTGATCAGAGAAGCCACTTCTGATCCCGGTTGAGGGTGGGCTACAGGGTCTAGGGCATTATTCAATGTCTTGGTGGATCTGGCATCGTTGTCGGCCTCAATCTTCTTATTCTTTTGTAAAATATTCGGCAGAGAGAGATTTTTTAAGAGCTGGATAATAGCCAGAGAGGTATGGGTGCGTGGAACACGAAGCGGCACATTATCGGTAGTGTCGGTCAAGGTGTCGGTCATAGTCAAACAGGTGAGGTGAAGAGCAGGGAAAATTCAAAAATTTCTAGGAAGTTGACTGAGAAGCAGATTCTAAGTGTCAGAACCAGATCCGATATGATGGGGAGAAGAACTCCCAGAAACATAGATATATATTGGTGTGTACGCATGTATAGAATGTCTGGTTCTGACGCAAGGCGTTGTCTTATCCTAAGATGAGCATACTCTCGTGCCTCAAGCTTACTCATCACGGACTTTTGTAGTCTGAAAAAGCAAACACTACAATTTTCTAATGAAAAAAGCGCACACTACAAGCTTTTGTAGTCTGCCTTTGGAAGTTGTTGGTAAATACATGTAAACAAACTCTGAAATGAGCATCTGAAGTACATTTTGGGTTTTTCTGCTTTCCTCTCCTTGATATAACACAAACTAAAAATAGATTATGGTTCCTATAATATTTAGGCACATATCCCATCAATTTCTCCCCTAGGGATTGGATGGATGCACAAGGATAGGTTTGGATGACAAGTTAACAATGGCATTACCTTCAAACATAGACAAACAAAACACAACAACTTTTATAATAAAAAAACAGACACTACAAAGTTTTCTAATATACAGGATAAAAATAATGATGATATTTGCAGTTGCCCTGATGTTGAAGGGGCTGTATTCAGGGACTGTATCCAAATATAGAAACAGCAAAAAACCAGGTGGAAAATAAGGAAAAGGTGAAAACCTGGCTATATTTGGGTAGATTTCCATATTTGGAAGTGTACCCTGGACCCTGAACACAGCCCCTCCAATAGGATAGTAACAGAAATGTGATTATATCATCTGACTAGCCTTCTTTCTTATTCAGATATTGGTCAAAAATCATGACCATTTCCAAAAAGTGTCCAATTTTTTCAGTATTTTGTATTTTTCTCAATAAGGAATGATCTTTGTGACATTATTTAAATATATCTGTAAAGCTAAGCAAAGGGCCTACAATTGTTGTTAAGAGAGCTAAGTGAGTGGCTGTGTTTCCGGTACCGTGGGGATTTTCGCCCAAAAAGGAAATTAGTGACACTTTCATAGAGCATGCTAATCTGCCTAAATATAACCAGAAAAAAATAAGAATGGTGCACATTGTTATTAACAACATCATTTCCAAATAAGGAAACATGTTTGTTTCCACTCAAAAAATACCTACACAATTAGAAAAAAATGGAAATTATGTCTACAATGACAGAGACTCTGCTTTGAGAGTCCACTTCATGGTCAACTATATATTGCCAAAAAAGGAAATATTACCTACTATGACTAAAAACAAGATGATATGATAGATCTGTCATCAACTGTCAGAACCAGCCCTATTTTTTCACCTGATTTTCCCCTATTTTGTTGCTATTTTTCATTTATTTCCATATTTGGAAGCACATTGTATACCCTAAAAACAGTAACTAATATTGCAGAAAACAACCTGACCACCATCACAAGCAGAAGGCCTCCCATAGCCCTGGAAAGCATCCACAAACAAAAGAAAAATTGCCAAGAATACCCCCCAAAAGTAATTATTTTCTTTGAAACTAGGACCCCAGATACCCCTAGACACCCAAAAAATATATCCTAAGTCAACCCCCAATGCAAAATATATCCTAAGGCCATTCCAGTGGAGAAATATATTTTCACAGTGTGACAGTCACAATTCAGGGTCCAGACATAAGAAATATATTTCCTCACAAAATTCAGGGTCTAGACAGAGGAAATATATTTTGGGCTGTGTGACACACTAGAAATATATTTTGTGTGATGTTGATGCTGAAAATATATTTAGGTCAAAGTCCAGATATACAAGCCACAGGATATATACAATGTAAATATACAGACTGACTTTTAGTCCTGTAGCATCCATGGAGTTTGCAAGACTAATAGTCAGTAATCAGTGGGTGACTGAAGTGCAGGCATACCTTCAAAAACTCCAACCTAACTGGAAAGTTGAGAAGGATGACTATATATTCCCTCACATTGCCCCAAATGGATTGATTCACCCTAAGCATGAAATGAGCTATGATTCGCTACAAGCTTTGCTCGCCAAATTCATGACAGCTGCTGGACTTTAAAAGCACTACACGACGCACAGCTTTTGATGTGGCAGCGCTCAATACAGGTTCATGTATGCGCCCATCAGAAAGTGGTGGCCACTTAGCTGGATCCAGTGGTGGGGTGGATGGGCAGTCAGAGAGCATGTAAGTTTTCATCATGGGCAAGGATTTAGTTACTCACAAAAAATGATTACTAAGGTTGACACACTGATGAAGTACCTGATCAACCCACTGCAGAGCTTTGAGACAGGGCACAGCAATGCGCTGCACCCAATTCCCCTTGGCATGGACCAAAGCTTTATGGGTGAACACATTGCAATGGAACATGCAACAGGTGAAGATGTGCAACAAATACAAGACTGTGTCAATCACAAGTTTGATGAGCTCACAAAAACAATCACAACAAAACTCTCCCATACCTGTCATTCCATTACAAGTGCCCACAGACTCACAGATCCAATAACAAACATACTCATTGGACCTGAGCACACCCCATGTACCCAATTGCAAGCATCAAGGGCTGCATCAGCGCCCTACACCCTACCAAATGGAACTGAGGGTCATGCTGTGAGGAAAGAAAGCCATGAAACATCTTCATCTGAGAGTGCAACGTCTGAGGCTGGCAGCATCATCGCACCAACCTTCCAGCACTTCAATTTTGCAATTCCAGACCTAGGAAGAACCTGCAGCGCATGGAAAAGAGTTATCAAGCAGTGGGAGGAAGTCAATCCAGTGACAAAGCACACCTTGAAGGACTGGCTAGAGGAGTGGTACAAGGGCAGAAGTGCCATGGCCAGCAAGCAGATTCAGAGGAAGACAATATTTGATGAGTATGTAAGGTATGCCAGTCAGTATTCTTGAATTGGCTCCCAGACAACAATTGCTTGTCAATCAGGCTGGGCCAGGATGAGAATGAATTCCTTAGGAAGTATCCAGCTGCCAACAATGTTAAATACCACTAAGCTATGCATAGCTTAGTGGTATTTAACATAAAGTAAACCCGACCCAATGGTCAGTGAATAACCCCCCTATGACCCCATACAGTAGGGCCGGTGACTATGCATGCCAGTAATTTAACTAAATATTGAATATAATGTCCCTCTTAATGCTCTTGCTCTATGGCTCTGGCAGGGATCGAACTCTAGACCTTGGGGATTATTACCACTGGGTCGTCGGGTTTACTTTATGTTAAATACCACTAAGCTATGCATAGCTTAGTGGTATTTAACAAACAAAAGCATCCCAAAGCTTTTGGAGGCAATCAGGTGGAATAACAGCAGAACATGCTCCAGCAAGCATGGAATGGCAAGGGAACATAAATCAAATTCATCTCAAAGCTCGCTGCCTGAAACCAAAAATGAGACCGAAACCTGAATCAGAATTCACAACAAGCCCCAAGCCAGAATTAATTGAACAAAGGATGGGAGGTTGTCCCAAGCTTGCTGAGGGGAGCCAAAAAATCTTTCAATTCTCAAATTGATTCAGTATAAACTGATAATACTATAGTAATCTACAATGCAGTAATCTACTTGTTGTCGGGAGACAACAATGGGAAAATGAAGCACACACAACCGGTGGAAAGGAGCTCAACACCGAAGCGATGGAGAGGGGCTTTGGATGGCAGATTGTTTGGCAAGAGTGTTTGGGGCAAGCATGCCCTTAAACCCTGAAGACCGAAAGCAGACGAAACCCAGGAATAGCTGTTAAATTATTTGACATAAGTTGTTTGAGTTGTCTCTGCATCAGTGTAGTCATGTAAACCTCAAAATGAAACAGTAATATTGGGCTGCAACTTGACTTGACTTGACCATGCTGGGACTTCAGCTAGTTGACTTAAAGTCAAAATCTTGTAAAAATCACTGCTTTTAGTTGTGTACCACCTTTTCAGACTATAGGCATACTTGAAATGGACTACTACATGATCAAGAGCTGACAAACTGTTTTTACTAAGTGTAACTAAAGTGACACATGATTAATTTAACAGACTAAACTTCCCTCATCCCAAATCACTAAAATGTGTGGCTCCTAGAATTGAGGTTGACAACATGGTCCACTATCTGCTTAATTGAGTTTTTGCAGTACTTTACGGTGCCCCACCTATTCCTGCAGCAATCCAGTCATTCTGGTGGAATTCCAGTGGAATTCTGCAGGAATCCAGTCATTCCAGTGTAATTCTGGTGTAATTCTGGTCATTCCAGTGTAATTCCACTGGAATTGACTTTAGTTAGATGTCATGTGACTTAATCTGTACTTATCAAACAACTCTACACCTTAATCCTAAAAATTCCTTATGATGTTCATATTTGAACAAGTAAATTATTAGAGTGTATTCCAAAGAACTACATAAATACATTTTACTACATTTAATATTAAAGGGAGGGGGGAGGGAGTGGTAAATTATTAGAGTATATTCCATAGAACTACATAAATATATTATACTACATATAATATTAAAGGGAGGGGGGAGGGAGTGGTGGAGAGTGAGGGAGGGAGGGATGGAGAGGGGAGGGAGTAGTGTTCACAGGTCCAGTTGAATGGACTGAAAATATGACTACAACTGAACTGAACCCAACTGCAAAAGACCAGACCACCAGTTGCAGTTGCACTGATTTTGAAAAATTTCAGTTGCCAGTCTCAAGGTTTGACAAAAAAAGGAAAGACCGAAAAAGACCAGTTGCAACTGGTTGTAACCGGTCTTTTCACAGTATATATAAAGCAAAGTATGTATACAACAACATACATGTATAGAATTCGAAAAATATGAATATGGCTATGAATTATAACTATGTATACTAATATGCATGTATTTACGTGGGGACGTACAAGCCTGGGGGAAGAATGCACTCATTTCGTGAGTGTTTATATACCCTGGGGCTGCGCACAGACCATGTGGTGATGTTTGCGCTTGAAAAAAGAAAAGTGGAGCCACTTGCCAGTTGGCTCCCACGACAACAAACAACTTCGACAACAATAAACAATTCTCTTCCTCCACCACACACACACCATCCACAACACCTCCATTACCACCGTCACTGGCCGCCACCACCTGCAATCATCGTCGACAACCCACAACCACAACACCACACACTGAAACGACCACCACGATCAACCACAACCATGACTGACCACGACAAACGACACTGACACAACGGCGCAACGACACAACAATACGACAAAGCAACAGACTATGACATGCCAGACACCACACCACAGTGGCTCAATGACGAGGCAACAACACCACAGCAAGAAGAACGACACGCCAACACCATTTCAGTTAGTGAACGAGGCAGCTGGGGCTTATGCAACGTGACAACGACGTGGCATTGTCTGATGGTGACTACACATGACGTCATCACCATTGACATTACTGTGGTTGTGCCAGCTCAGGTGAGTCAGCACAACCCCCTCTCCTCATTCCTTTTGCTGACAATGAACCCAGTGCCACGTCACTGTCAATGATGTGGTAACCAAACGAATCACACCCGCGCCCTCAACACCCACACACTTGCACCCTCAACACACTTGCACCTGATGCACCCATGCCCAAACAACGCTCATCGTTGTTACTCGCACCCTCAACACACCCACATCTGATGCACCCACACCCAAACAATGCTCATCATTGTTTGGGCCTCATGTAATTTACCTTTCCTTTCCACTGCTGCGAGCACCTGCTCGCATTATGATGTAATTACTTGCATAATCCAATTTATTTACCATAAAAGTACCAGTTCAGACTGATCCAGACCGGTTTTTTTGGGCAACTGAACCAAATAGGACCGGTTCTATCCGGTTCGGTTGCGATCCTCGAAAAATGGGCAAAGGTTTGGACCAGTTTTGGTCCATGGTTGCCCATTTCGGGCTCAAAAAACCGGACTGAACTGGACTTGCAAACACTAGGAGGGAGGGATGGAGAGGGGAGGGGAAAGAGGGATGGAGAGTGATGGAGGGGAGAGGGAGTGATGGAGGGGGAGGGAATGGCGGTGCTGGGCCATTGTTGTTGACCATGGTCGCTCGTCGTCTGGGAATGGGGGGTCGTCATCGGCCATATGTGCTCATCATTCGTCAGTGGGCGCTTGTTGTTGTTTGTGGAGCATTGTTCGTGGGCGCCGAGTTGTCATTTGTGGGCGGTGGGGCTTGTTCTGGGTGCTGGGCGTTGTTTGTCGGCACTGGGCGTTGTTTGTCGGTGCTGGGTTCCCGTTTGTGGGCTGTGGGGCTTGTTCGCGTGCGGTCCATGTTCGTGGGTGGGGGGCTGTTGTTCATGGACAGGTTGTTCATGGGTGATGGCTTTGCGTGCAGTGCACGTTTGTGGGTGGGGGGCTGTTGTTTGTGGGTGGGTTGTTTGTGAGTGGGTTGTTTGTGGGTGGGTTGTCGTTTGTGGGTGCGGTGGTGCTGTGTCGTGTGATCACTGTTAGCGAGATCAGATAGGACGAAGATGGGTGTGGCACTCACTATGACTAACAATATAAACAACGCTCATTTTAGAATACGAGACCGAGCCACACTGGAATCAATAATTTTTCCAATATTCAATAAATATTCTCTTCTTACTACTAAACAATTTAACTATATTAAGTTTAAAAAATATCATAATATTTTATGTTTATAGGTTGGGAAGCAATAGGAGTTGAGTTTAACTTAACAAACTATTATAAATTAAATTTATAAATCCAGTATAATTTTTTTATAATTAAATAATTCTGTAATATAATGATTAAAAATATTACAATTGGTTTAAATTTGCAGGTCAATTAAATTTAAATATATTTATATTTATTTGATTTTTATATATAAAAAGGTGCCAAACCGCGGAGACAATGTGTACTCTCATCCACGATCAGCCTGTTCAAAATTTTGTTATCATACTGTCATTTAAACAATATTTCAATAGTTCACACTATTGTTCAGACCATGTCATCAATCTAATTAAAATTTTATTTTTTGCTTCTTTATTATCTAAACTCAATAAGTTTTATTGTTTTTTGTTTTTTGTTTTGTTTTTATGAGCAGTTTTGTTTTTTGTTTTTTAATTTATTTCTTTATGAAGAACAACGAACAACAACATCGTTGCCATTCGTTGTTCATTTCCACGTTGCTCTCGGCGACATGGCACCTGAAAACCCCACCCTTTTGTCATGTCGATGGCCGGCACTCGTTCACTTGGTGACATGGCGCTGTCTTGCTGTGGTAGTCGTGGGTGTGGGCGACGGATGTGGGTGGCAGTCACAAAGGGCAGTGGTGGTGATGAGCATGGTTGGTGGTGGGAAGAGGAGAGTGGCTGTGTTTGATTGCCAAATAAACATTTGTTTGTATAAATAAATAAACTATGAGT
Source organism: Laccaria amethystina LaAM-08-1 (assembly GCA_000827195.1). Taxonomy (NCBI): domain Eukaryota; kingdom Fungi; phylum Basidiomycota; class Agaricomycetes; order Agaricales; family Hydnangiaceae; genus Laccaria; species Laccaria amethystina. The sequence goes on along the minus strand of KN838593.1, from coordinate 178,338 downwards.
AACAAATAAACAAACAGAATTCCAACAGAATTCCAGTGGAATTTCGTTCCTGCCCATTCCAGGGAATGCCATTCCTGGGACCATTCCGGTGTAAATTCCGGAATGATCAAATTCCACCGGAATGAGACAGCACCGGAATGCAAAATTTAGCAGGCCCCTCTGCTAAATTTCATTCCACTGGAATGACTGGATTCCTGCAGGAATAGGTGGGGCACTGCTAAGACCTGAGTTTTTGATTCTGCAATCTGAATACAATGTAGCTGAAAGAGGAACATAAACAAAGTTACACTGGATTCAAGCCACATTAACATTAACCAAATTAGTGTAAATAAATTGCAAAGAAATTTCAAGTAAATTTACACTAACAATGTCTGAAATTTTGTAAAATTATTGTAACTTTCCCTTGACAAACAATAGAATTATCTTGAGAAAAATCACAATAGTTCTACCATTTTTCAGACATTGTTACTGTAAAATTATTTGCAATTTCTTTACAATTTCTCTACAATAATTTGTTTCAAGTCAATGTGGCTTGCATCCAGTGTTAGCAAAGCATAGACTTTTAGAAGTCAGCATGAGGATCCTGGATATTTCACTGTGTAAAATAGAGACAATGAGTATAGCATTCAGCAAGGAATTAATTTGAGTGTTAGTAGAGAGGAAAACTTGAACCAGAGTCCATGCTGTTTCCATACCTGGAATACATGGCTAGGGCAGTAAGAAATAACTTCATGATGTCAGCATCACACAATCCCTTCCTTGGTTCATTCTGATTTTTTGTAGCCATACTTTGTTAAAATTCTCAATATTCAATGAGCAATGTCACTTGGACAGTTTGAGTATAACTATGCTGGATATATACAATGATGAACTTGCTATATTGTGGGTCAGATCTACCATACATCCTACTGAAAATCCAAATAAGAATTCATGATGTGAGAAATGTTGGAATATTGCATTACCTTTCTCTTGAATATTTTGGAAAGTTTATTTGCAATTTTGGAAGAATGGTGAGCTACTATTATGAATATGTGAATTAAGTAGACTCTAGAGTAGATAAAACTCACTTTTTTTGTTTAATTCAGTTCCTGAAGTATGTGTGTTAGCTTGAGATCTAATTTCTGCAAGTAATGCCACTGCTTTGACTGTTTGTGGATGTTCCTCTCCAAAAATCTTCTTCCTCACATCTACAACTTGGACTTCAAGCTGGATTGCATCATCATATTTTTGTAGATGGTAAAATGTTACTGCAAGATTGTCCATTGCAATGATTGTATCAGGGTGTTCCTCTCCAAGAAGTTTGTTTCTCATGTCCAGAACATGAATTTGGAGCTTCTCTGCATCTGCATATTTCCCTAGATACCCACATGTATTGCCAAGGTTACCCATGGCCCAGATTGTGTTTTGGTGTTCTTCTCCAAGAAGTCTTTTTCCTAGATCTATAACTTTGATTTGTAGCTTCTCTGCATCTGCATATTTTCCCAAATCCTGATATGAATTTGCAAGATTATCCATGGCAGTAATTGTATCTGGGTGCTCTTCTCCAAGAAGTTTGTTTCTCATATCCAGAACTTTCATTTTGAGCTTCTCCGCATCTGCATATTTTGCTAGACTCCCATATGTATTTGCAAGATCACCCATGGCCCAGATTGTATCTGGATGTTCTTCTCCAAGAAGTCTGTTGCTCATATCCAGAACTTGCACTTTGAGCTTCTCTGCATCTGCATATTTTCCTAAACTCTCATATGAATTTGCAAGATGACCCATGGCCCAGATTGTATTTGGGTGTTCTTCTGCAAGAAGTCTGTTGCTTAGATCTAAAACTTTGATTTGTAGCTTCTCTGCATCTGCATATTTTCTTAAATGTTGATATGTATTTGCAAGATTACTCATGGCAGTAATTGTATCTGGGTGTTCTTCTCCAAGAAGTCTGTTGCTCATATCCAGAACTTCCATTTCAAGCTTCTCTGCATCCCCATATTTTCCTAGACTCTCATATGCATTGGCAAGATTACCCATGGCTCTGATTGTATTTGGGTGTTCTTCTCCAAGAAGTCTGTTCCTCATATCCAGAACTTGCATTTTGAGCTTCTCCGCATCTGCATATTTTCCTAGACACTCATATGTATTTGCAAGATTACCCATGGCCCTGATTGTATTTGGGTGTTCTTCTCCAAGAAGTCTGTTGCTTAGATCTATAACTTTGATTTGTAGCTTCTCTGCATCTGCATATTTTTGTGAATGTCGGTATGTATTTGCAAAATTATTCATGGCAGTAATTGTATCTGGGTGTTCTTCTCCCAGAAGTCTGTTCCTCATATCCAGAACTTGCATTTTGAGCTTCTCTGCATCTCTATATTTTCCTAGCTTCCCGTATATACTTCCAAGATTACCCATGGCCCAGATTGTATCTGGGTGTTCTTCTCCAAGAAGTCTGCTGGTTAGATCTAGAACTTTAATTTGTAGCTTCTCTGCATCTGCATATTTTCCTTGCCTCACATATGTAATTGCAAGACTTTTCATGCCAACCATTGTCAAGGGGTGTTCTTCTCCAAAAAGTCTGTTTCCTAGATCTAGAACTTTAATTTGTAGCCTCTCTGCATCTGCATATTTTCCTAGCCTCTCATATGTAGTTGAAAGTGTACCCATGGCGAAGATTGTATTTGGATGTTCTTCTCCAAGAAGTCTGTTTCTCATATCCAGAACTTGTATGTGAAGCTTCTCTGCATCTGCATATTTTCCTAGATGCACATATGTATTTCCAATGTTGCCCATTGTTGAGATTGTATTTTGGTGTTCTTCTCCAAGAACCCTTTTTCTCAGATCTAGAACTTTGATTTGCAGCTTCTCTGCATCTGTGTATTTTCCTAGATTCTCATATGTCCCTGCCAGGTCACCCATTGCACTGATTGTATCAGGGTGCTCCTCCCCAAAAGTTCTGCTTCTTGCATCCAATACTTGAATTTGAAACTTCTCTGCCTCACTATAATACCCCTGTTCCCTCAACAATCTCCCAAATTTTTCATGAGCGTCATCAAAGTATCTATCAACCATCTCCTTCTTTCCCATTACACTGTGCTGTATATTGGCTCTCAAATGGGTGACCAAAATCCTTCTGAACTGGTATGGCTGCTTATCAAAGTCTTCTGGCAGAGAGCCAGCTAACATTACATATGCCATTACACAGTATTTTTGTCTATCTTCTGAGGACATTCTGTCTCTTCCCCATGCATGCATAAGTGGATGCATGCTGTAGACACCTTTTGATGAAACCAGTTTGATCAGGCTAAAAGACAGTAATACTCGAACTCCCTCTTTGAAGATAAAATTATCCCATTTTCCTGTGTTATTAAGCTGAAGCAGTGTGTGGTCTATTATGGAGCTTGCAAGGTCATTATCTTCATTTTCCTCATGCTTTCCAGTAGCAGCATAAGAAAAAATTTCCTCTGTAATACCATCAAAATGAAAGAAAGGAAATATTGCCAGCAGAAACATTGCACTCTTAGCTGCCTCAGCTCTTTCAGCTCTTTGCTGAATGTCTTTAAATGATAGCTCCCAAGTCCCATACACAGATCTGTTATATTTAGATGCCCCTTTGAAAGCTGGGTAAGATAATAATTGTTCTCTGTGTTGAGAATATTCATCAAGATAGTCTCTGATGTCTGTGTCCCCAAAAGCAATAAAAGCACCAGCCTGATCAATAGCCAAAGGGATGCAAAAAAGCTCATTCACAATCTTGGATGCCTCAGCTTTTAGATCTTCCTGAGACTCATTTAAGCAAGCAGCCTTTAAGAGTAGGGAGATAGCATCATTTTCTTCCATCTCTTTCACCTCAAGAGAATTCTTATGTAAGGTCAGATGCTTTAGGCCAGAGTTCCGACTAGTTATCAGAATATTACCCCCTAGCCCAGATGGAAAACATTGCTCCAGTTCTTCAGGTGTCAGATTATCAGCATTATCAAAGACCATTGCATAGTTTCCTTTCAGAGAGCTGATCCACCATAAAGCAGATTGAGGTGAACCATCCAGTACACAAGACTGAGCCTCAGGAAGGTTGCAGATTCCACTTAGTCCCTGTGTGATTGTATCAATGGAAGATGCATCAATCCAGAAAACATGAGAAAAGCTAGGGACCAATCAGTAATTAGGATTAGATAGTATGATAAAGTACTTGCCAGTCAGCCATCTCCTCAATGAACCTCAAACAAATCTGAGTCTTCCCAATACCCCCCATGCCATACAGCAAAAAGAATTTTCGACGGTGGAGTTTATCGTTGCTTTCAGCAGTAAAATGTTCCTTCAGTTTTGCGAGAACGTCGACCCGTCCTGTGAACCGAATGCTTGAGTTTGGTTTTACAGGAATGGGTGCATCGGATATCGTTCTGTTGCCAGCGCTAGTGTAGTAATTGATCTGTGCAAAATACTAGTTGATTAGTTTGTGATAAGAGGTATCCCAGAGCTTCACATACAGTATCAGCAGTGTTGAATGTGGAGCCACTTATAAGGAAGTTCTGAGCACCTTGGAAGACATGTTTGTCACTCATGTTGGTAGCGTAACAGATGGGGGCGGAAGTAAGAAGGGAGAACTGGGGCACAGCAGACCCCATCCTGCCACGTGCTGACCATGAAGCATCTTTCGCATTTTGCCGGAGCACGACTACCACCGCGGAGCTCATGGTGACCATCAAGTTAAGAACTAGAAGAACGAGACCGACGCGTTCAACACAGAGGAGGAAGAAAATCGAGGACAAGTTGAAGGAGAAGTGAATGTGTGGCGCATCGGTCAGTCCGAACGAGATCAACAAAAAATTGGAGCTGACCCACCATTTTTACTACAGCGGACACGATGGGAGAACGAAGACGTCGAACGGCGGTGGGAAGTCAAACGCGGCACAGCACAGGGCCAGTTCGATCTCGCCTCACGCCTGCGCTTCTTTTCCCTCCAAACTCCAACGCCATCGAGGCACTAGGCGAGTAGACAACAGGAACGAAGGATCAATACCAAGACAGAGGGGACTCGAGCCGCGAACGCGCCGGGGATTTGTGCGACGGATGTGGTGGAAGCTTGGACCACCAGCAAGACGGCGGGAACTCGCACCAGAACAACCACAGAGCGAACCCTCACATCGGCGTCACGTCGATTCCCACACCAACACGGAGGCAAGGCCGCTCAAGCTCAAGTCAATGCAGGATATGCTACTCCTTCATTGGCTGGGGCCTGCCTAGCTCGATCGTAACTGGTGGGTGCGATAAGGTTTTGAGGATTTGGGATGTTGAGTGGGTGAGTTTTTTCGGGACTTTCTTTTATCGGCGAGTTGGAGACTTGGGTTGCCTCCATATCGCGTGAAGTGGAGTGTTCTCTCCACTCCCCTTCTTCCCAACTCTCTCAGTTTCAATCCACCTCTCTCTGAGCCACCCTTTTTTCCTCCCCTCTTCCCTCCTCCTCCCGTCTACTTTCAACCCGCTTCTATTCAATCCCCTCCTTAACGTTGCTAACGCTTCTTTCACCACCTGATGCATATACACCCCCAAGGTCACCATCCGCTGCACCCGTGTCCTGCACAAACGTCCTATCAGGTCTCGGGACGCGACTCTACGGGTATGGGACATGCAAAAGGGAGAGTGTTTACAGAGTCCTCGATTCCAGTGCAGCTGCCAGCTGTTGCTCTGTCTTACGCATGGCTCCCCCGAGTCCGACACCAACATCAATGCCACCAGTTGTGACTCAGGAGAAGACCATGATGATCCCTCTCCTTCGAAATTGTGAATGACGACGATATTGGATCGGAATTGGAGTTGGGGGGCTTGCAGTTGTGTCGAGAATGCGAGAATAAGGATGAGATTAACTCTGAGATGAGAGTCAATCTCAGTATGGGGAGGGGAAGGGTTCTCATATGAAACTGTCAATAACACATCTCGGCAAATTTATAATTACCTAACATGAACTTCAAAAGCCATTTGTGTTCGCAATAGATGATGAGAAAACCAGCTGGTACAAATGAAACCACAACCTCCAACCCGTCGACTGCAGCTGACCGAATAGACCCTTCTTACTTTCGACATGCCATCCCACTCGTCCATCCGTTCAGCTCCTCTCCGCGCTCCCCGCAACACGCACATCCCTCGAATCAAGCAACACACCGTTGGCCCTCGTCCTTGGTCCGAAGGTCCTCCTATCGCAACTGCGCCTTGGCCAAGGGAATTGAGGAGGGACGTAGAACAGGGGCTGTGGTGAGTTCTGCGCGTGAGTGGGATGCGGTGTCAGGCTAGGTGCGGATAATAACAATTGGAGTAGGGTGCCCTGCGTACTCGGATGTGATGCTTCCTCGCCAGAAAACGTGGGGGCCGTATTGGCGAGGACGATGGAGTCTCTGAGTGGAAAAGACATGCCTGTTTTGACGTGTCTCATGATCAACCCTGAAAAGGCGACGTTTCCGGATGGAAAACTGTGCTGGGCTGCCCTCTTGAAACCTTCAAGCAGGATGCTATAGACCGATCTGAACTCGGAGGTCCCAACCACCCGGTACTTCCTCAGAGGGATCGTAAGGTAGATCAATGTGTTTGAGCTCGACATTGGAAATCCTGTCAAACTTTTTAAGGATGTGTATGGGGCCAGTGGAGGTCAGGTTGGGGTTTGGGAGAGGGGAAACAAATGCACGTTCGCCCCCGCCCCCTCCCGCTAGGCCGGGTTTTTGTTGGCATCTACGAACGCTGAGCCGATCAGGGCGATGGAGTTAAGGTTGGGGAAAAAGAATGGATCCGTCCTTTCTTCCCCCTCGTCATCAGATCCCTGGGGCTCATCGTAAATTCTGCACTGCAAGTTAGCTCCGTCAACAGTGGATAGGACCCGCTGAAAGTGTGGCGAATGGAAAGGAAGCGATGAATTGTGCATGACGTCGAACGTAAGCCATTCGCACCGATGCAGACGTGGGACCAACTCATCAACCATAGCTTTGACTCGAGGTCTCCGCGGTATCCTTCCAAATCGCAGTCTGGCGATTGAAGATGTGGGCGCGGAAAGGAAGGTTGCGTGAAGCGGAAAGCTGGGAGGATAGATGTTTGTTCATCATCCACAAGGATAACTAGGTGCGTCCAAAACTCCGGAACGAGGAGCATCACGTCAAACCACGCCTTACAAACGGCCGACAGTGCGTAGAGAAACACTGATAGCGACTTCAACTCGTCGTCATCGTTCCACTTTGTGAGGTATGGTCCAAAGGGCATACACACACATTCGGGAAAGACATCGCACCGCTCGTGTGGCCAGATCGTGGCCAAAGCCTAGTGGACGTAGACACTCTTGAGGATAAGGAGCAGTAGCGTCGCATGCACAGCATTAAAGTTCCTGGGTTTGTTGGTTATCAGTTCCCCAGTAATTTCGGCGAGCAACTCGATGGGCACAACGATTTTAGTTGATGGTCGATGGGCAGGTAGTGCACGTGACGATAAGAGGGCTATCATAGGACCGTCACGTTCCCGTTTCCAGCCTTTAAACCTTTTAAACGAGCCTCCGTCCAAAGTTACGCGATTATCATTCGATTTCCAAATATACCTAACAAGTACTGGCGGTGGGACGCAGTAGAAGACGCGTCCGCTTTCGATTTAACGCGTTATGACGTTTCCTGTTCGATTCACGACTAGTGCATCTCGTTGTAAGCACTTTTTTCACTTCATCCCAACTTCATCCTTCAAGATTGGTCAATAACTCGTATTTTCCGTTAATATCGCAGTATACTGTTCGGGACCACTTTCAAGTTACCGCCTCCTGCCTCACTTCATTTTTAATCGGTCAACTGTAAGACTGCACCAAATACTTACTCAAAGGGCTCTGTATATCACCAGATCTGGTAGTGCAATGGCACCCACGCGCTTACACGCATTACCTAGACAAGCGTAAGCGTTCCCGTTCAATTCAGGACCAGATCGTCGAAGCCCCAATCGTTTTCCCGCGTTTTACGAGAACCGGAACCATCGTCAAATAATCCGATTACTGGAGACAAGCAAGAAAGGCTATAATTACAAATTAGCCCTCGAGCCTCCGGCTTGCACTTTCCGCTTCCTTCCTGAGACCCGTTATTATTGGTAGTAGGGGTGAACCAAATGTCACCGTCGCGACTCGCAACGCAACGTAGATTTCGCTGGTGTCAGCCAAGTTGTTCAGTTTTCTTGATGGAGAGATGGAGAGATGGGTCCACAGACGGAGGAAAACTCTACTGAGTCCCGAATTTGCACATCACCGCCACCAACATCGGCCAGACGCCCGCATACACGTGGGTGCAAGAAGATGCAAGAATTCGATGCAAGCGATATGTCTACGGCTTCATGCTGGATTCAAGGCCTTACATGCCTTGCCGCTTTCATTCCAATCAGGCATCTTTTTCCTGGCCAAACACAGGAGGACGCCTCACCTTTCTATCCCATAACTTCATTCTCCCTTCTCATTCAGCTTGGCGTCTCCCTCCTTCACCACCATGTTTTCTTTCCCTCAATTCGCACTCGCCATCCTCTTATTCCCTACTGTTGCCCTCGCAGACCCAATCCACATTCCACTCGCTCGTCGCTCCTCAGGTAATCGCGACATCAACCATTATATTTCTGCAGCGAAGCGTCTGCAAAGCAAGTACAACACAACGTGGAAATCCTACTCACCTCGCGGAAAGAGGGCGAGCTCTGAATCAATACAGACCATCAACCTGGTATGAATCTCAATCCGTTGCCGCATATTTTAACAAATTCATCGTCACTCTAGTTTGCAGATTTGATTTATGTTGCACGTATGAGCATCGGAACACCGTAAGTATGACCATGCTTCTGCTTGTGTTATCAATTCATGATGATGCACCAAAACTGTATCATTTCGATTGATTCGGCCGTCACCCGTCACAAAGCATGCCCGCGTCACAGGCGAACTGGACGGCGCTAAAAAATTAAAGTGACGTCTTCGCCCTCGTTTGAGGTCCTTCAGATTGCGGTGGGAGTACGGTATGACCGATTTTTTTTCATGCCACAGGTCCTCCGCAACCTGGCTATGTTAAAAATTTTCGGCCACAGCGTCACGCTCACGGGTCACATATAGTCCGACTCAGTTTATGACATGAATTGTTGACGAATGTCAACAGACCACAATCGTTCAAGGTCTACCTCGATACAGGATCATCCGACCTTTGGGTTGCAGACACATTATGCACCCACTGCAATTCTACGACACCACTATTCGACCCCTCAAGATCCTCATCCGTCACTTCAGCGAATGCCAATACCACGATCCGTTATGGAAGCGGCGCCGTAGCTGGAATAATAGCACAAGATGTGGTCTCCATGGGCAATTTTACCGTTCAAAACCAAACATTTTGTACGTTAGCTCCCGCTATGAGTTCAGTTTGCAGGACGCTTACTTTCTTACGTTGACCAGTGGCCGTTGACCGCCTTACGGATGGCTTTCTTCTAGGTTCAGCATCAGGAATCATGGGTCTTGCGTTTCCTGCCATTGCTGCCACGCGCTCGACCCCATTTTGGCGGGCGTTAGGAAGCCAACTGGCTGCCCCCGAGATGGCCTTCTATCTTACACGATTCAATGATGATCCAAGTGCCCAGGAAGAGGAACCAGGAGGTGTGTTTACCCTCGGAGGAGTAAATTCGACGCTCTTTACTGGTGATATTGAATATCTGCCAATGCCTTCGGGTACCCCAACCTATTGGCTTCTCACCATGTCTGGTAAGTGTCATACGAAAACATGCAAACTGAGCTAACGTCGTTTGATCCGTGTAGCAATCACCGTGCAAGGTCAGTCCGTTCAAATCAAGACAGGCAACGCCTCTCTAGTGGCCATTGACACCGGCACTTCCGTTATCGCTGGTCCAACCGCTGACGTCAATGCCATTTGGGCAGCCGTCCCGGGCTCAGCCGCTGTTGTGGATCAACAAGGATTCTTCTCTTTCCGTGAGTGACTATTCTTCCTCCTTTTTAAAAATTTGTAATCCTTAGTATGCCTCATCCACGTCGCAGCCTGCTCTACCTCGGTTCAAGTGACACTTTCCTTCGGGGGCAAGGCGTGGCCGATAAATGTGACCGACATAAACCTTGGCCAGATTTCGCGTGGGAGCTCGCAATGCATTGGAGCCATCATCGATCTCAGCCTCGCTACTAACATTTCTTCTGGCCCAGGTGTTCCCTCCTGGGTTGTTGGGGATACCTTCTTGGTTTGTTGATTCCTTTCGAATCGCGTATCGTATGCTGATTTCCCTCCTTTGCACCTTGCAGAAGAACGTGTATTCTGTCTTCCGCGCTGACCCTCCTTCAATTGGGTTCGCACAGCTTTCTAGTGTCGCTGGCGGATCAGGTGAGAGTGTGTGCAGTCTGGCATTTCCGATGACCTCATCGTTACTCCCCTTCCAGGCGCTCCAAACGGCAGTATTTCCTCAACGACAACCAGGGCCAATGGTTCCTCAACGACAACCACGGACAATGGTTCCCCAACGACAACCAAGGGCTCCGGAAGCAGCAGTACGTTTCCCCCCTAGTATCTGCCTATCTATTTCTGACTTCTCCTTTCACTGCAGATCGCGGATCATCAACCAAAATTACATGATAATCGCTGCTATCATTGCTGTCTTCATGTGCTTATTGTAATCCAGGATTTCTTGATATCCTTGCACGCATTAAATGTGGAGGTGCTGTACAATGACTGTTGCTAATATTGTATTAGTACTTATTTACTATGCCAACGGACTATGGCTCGGGATGTGGGCTTCATAACTTTGATGATAAACACTTTTATATTGTAGCAACGCAGGTCTTATATTTTGTTAGGATTGATTACCCGACCTCCAAAGAGGCTCTCGCCAACGCTGGGTTCCAGGGAAATGAGGAGCTCGAGGAAGATGATACTGAAGACGATCGCGATGTTGACATGAAAGATCAACGAAGCCGGCTGTATAGGTCTTTGCGGACGTGAGTGTGAATAAGTAGAATGTTGGGAGAGTTTGTAGGTTGAAGACGCACTTTCCAGTCTTTTGTTTGGCATTCACAAGAACAATATCTATTATTATTATAGAGTCCGTCGGTGAGTTAGGGGTATACAAGGATACGTACTTTACGGCTTTACACCTCGCGCAGACTTTGAGCGTCGTGTCGGTTCCTTGGGCTGCACATTCGAAATTGCTGCATTTGTGGCCCGCCTGGAACTCGAGAAATTATGGAGGGATCGGGAAGCTGGAAGTCATTACGAATAAATTTGAATTTGCGTGCGACGGACGGGCTAACGCTACGAAGTGTCACAGTTGGCCACAAAAGTACGAGAATAACTGTCGGCAACGGCCGGTCGTTCTTTTACCACGCGTTTTGGCTTTCAAATTTAAGCCTCCGCCGAAACAATTTCACAGCTTCGACCACTGCTTCAAGCTCGACCACCACCAGCACTGCGTTGATTTCTTTCCAGACTCGGAGTCGCGCAAAGCACCTCCAGTACTATACATACCACTACTCTAACAATCTGCATGCCCCTGTTTTCAATTCGAGGGCTATCATGGGACATTCCCGTCTCCAGCCTTTTGAAACGAGCCTCCGGTCAAAGTTACGCGATTATCATTCGATTTATAAATATACCTTACAAGCACTGACGGTAGGACGCAGTAGGAGACGCGTCCGCTTTCGATTTAACGCGTTATCAGAAGTTTCCTGTTCGATCCACGACCAGTGCATCTCGGTTTAAGCACTTTTTTCACTTCATCCTTCAAGACTTGTCAATAACTCGTCGTTAATATCGCAGTATACTGTTCGGGACCACTTCCAAGTTACCGCCTCCTCCCTCACTCCACTTTTAATCGGTCAATTGTCAAATACTTACTCAAAGGGCTCTGGATATCACCAGACCTGGTAGTGCAACGGCATCCATGCGCCGACGTGCATTACCTTGCCCTTGAAAAGACAAGCGTTGAAGAGCGTTCCTGTTCGATTGAGAACCAGGTCGATCGTCTGTCAAGTTCTCAATTATTTTCCCGCGTTTAACGAGAACCGGAACCATCATCGAATAATCCAATTACTTAGTAGAGATGTCAAGTACGGGAGTATTAACGCAAGGGAAGTGCGCCTCAAGTTTGACCAAATGCGCCGAGTTGGCTAATGAACTACATTAACCATTGGCATGCGTCCAATCCGCAACACGCTTCAGCATTCAACCTCATGGACTATTCGGGGGTTAACACTTAATCCAGCGCAGTATGTAGTAAGTACAGGTGGTCTGAAAGAGGCGGAACTTGAACTTGGAGAACTGTCCTCGTCTCAAGTTCTGGCTGGTACTATCTTTAGATCTCCTGCGGACACACGGTCAAATCTGGTCAAATTCCTCTACTATGTATTTTTTTTTTCTGTGGGCGCATTGATAAGCGCTCGCAGTTTGTTCTCGAATCATTCCACCTGTCTTGCACCACTTGGTCATCAAAAGGAGTTGAAGGGCTAGCTCAGCTCATCCCCACCCACCATGGTTTTGCAGTGGAATACCGATATCTTTCGACGCCTTTTGCTTCCGACCACATCAAAGGAATATGTCGAATCCCAAGCGAGTCGTTTGTTCTCCGCAATAACCCCATCGCTGATTAGTAGAAAGGAGGAGTACGACAAGAAGTTCAAAGATGTTTTGGAAGAAAAACGTACCTATTTAAAGACAATAGAGGGTATCGTAAGTCGCGTCAACATGATGTGGTTCAGCTTGGAAGCCAATTGAAGACTCTTGGCCATGTAGCTAAAAAAAGCGACACTCGCAAAGCATCGCACTCTGGAGCAACAAACTCAAGACGATACGGCTCAGATCAGTGCTTTACGCGACAACATTAGAAAATGCAACGTTCTAAGCGCACATGTAAGGCCGTACCATCCACCTTTTTCCTCTTCCGTGTTAACCCCGTGGTAGATAGAAGAAGTTAAAAAAAACATTGAGGGTCACGAAAACCTCCTGAACTGCCAGACAACGTTGGATATGACAGGATTTTACGAATTACGTGACTGGGCAAAGGTTTGTTTTCCAGATGCACTCATTTCATTTTGTTTGATCGCGGCTGTGATCCGTGTTATTTAGGTCATGTCTAGCGTGTACTACCGTGTGGCAACCGGTCTGATTACAATATCTCTCGCTGGGGCAGGTATAGTCTATGCTACAATATTCAAGTATCACCAAAATTTACCGTCATTCGTTGAATCGTTCACTGATGTACTTTTCTTGCGTAGTGCTGTCCGCGGAAACATCGGACTCATGGTGTTCTCGTTTTCTCTGTTTAGTGTCGGTTTTGTAGTACCAACGCTTATTCAATTTGGCCTCTCCTGGGCGCAATCGAGTAGTTCCAGGGTCCCATTCGCCAGTCAGACCTCTTGGCGAATTGTGATTGGGTCAGTCCTTCTCTGCATAAATCACAAAGTCCTTCTAATATGGTGCCAACATAGCGCTTTCATGGCGCTTTCTTTCCTAGCTGTTGGGTCGGCCATCATAATACTCAATATCACGGTATTTGACCTTGGAAAGAACACCGACGTCTTGACGGATAGTATTCCAAGGAGCGCATCAATCGCTATCTTCGCTTTCTCTGGACTTTTAGTTCTGATATTTCTGCTGTCGATGATATTATCCGTGATTGCTCGCGGTCCAGAAAAATTCTTTCTTGGAGAAACCCGTACGACTAAGCAGAAAAAAGGTCAGCAGCTGGAGGACTTCGATCTTGACAAAGGCACTTGGAGTCGTTATCACCGTGATGATAATGTGACAACTCAGAATGCTTAGGGTGTATTACGCGTCAGCCATAACCAGAACTATCATTAACTTGACTATTAGTGTACACATAACAAAGGCTGGATACTTACCGGATCGGATAAAGACGTCCCGCGGGGGTGATTTTACTTCAGCGCTTTTAGCAGAGCCATGTTCTTGCCACCAATATTCACCATCCTTGCAGAAAATTAATTTACGATGCGTGATATATTTCACGCTCTGAGGGATTGTCGTCGAGGTGGTGTGGGTTTGCTACCTTACTTTTATCGCCCAGAAATACGGTTTGTCGTGTAGGATTAGTAATAAAGGACGAGCATGTGCAACGACGGGAGGTTGTCCGAAGCCGCTAACAATTGATAGCGGCGACGTAGTGGCTCGCCTGGAACTCGAGAAAGTATAGATGGATCCGGGAAGCTTGAAGTTATTGCGAGTAGTAGGCCTTAGCAGGCTGACGACGGTGACCATCCTATCTCGTTTGTTTGGCTAGGGGGGAGCAGCACGTGATGCGGTTGAATATTTCACAGAATTATGCGAACTGCCATACTTTGCTTTTTTATTTCATTTACGTACTTACATGATTTATCAATGTTAGTGATGACGACGAATGTGCGAAGAGACCACCAGGGATGCTGTGGAAGCATGCGACGTTTGTGGAAGACATCCTCATAAATCACGTGTTTGCGATGGTTTCCCCAGAAAAATACCTTATTTCAACGATGGTGAGTCTGAACTCCCAGAGCTCGTTCTCCCCACCAGCCCCGCGATGATTTCTTTCCAGACTCAATGACTATATAACCATTGACGTGCACGCTTCAACCTCATGAACCATTCGAAAATTAATTCAGCGCAGTAATTTGGCATAGTACTGAGTCAATAGTAAGTACAGGTCCCAAGAGAGGAGGAGCTTTAACTTGGAGAACTGCCATTGTCTGCACATTCTGGTTGGTACTGCCCTTCTGCTACAGGACACAATCGAAATCCTACAAGTCCTTTCTGACATGCTGTGGGTGCACAGATAAGCGCTCGGAGTTTGATCTTGAATCAATCCACCTGTCTGCAACGATTTCGGATTTGTCGTCAAAAGCAGTTGAAGGGCTAGCTCAGCTCATCCCCACCCACCATGGTTTTGCAGTGGAATACCGATATCTTTCGACGCGTTTTTATCCCGACCACATCAAATGAATATGTCCAATCCCAAGCGAGTCGTTTCTTCTCCGCACTAACCCCATCGCTGATTAGTAGAAAGAGGGAGTATGACAGGAAGTTCAGTGATAATTTGAAAGAAAAACGTGACTATTTAAAGGAAATAGAGGGTATTGTGAGTCGCGCCAACATGTGGTTCAGCTTGGAAGCTAATTGAAGACTCTTGGCCTTGGCCATGTAGCTAGAAAAAGCTAAACGCGCAAAGCATCTTACTCTGGAACAACAAACTCAAGACGACATGGCTCTGATCAGTGCTTTATGCGACAACATTGAAAAATGCAACGTTCTAAGCGCACATGTAAGGCCGTACCATCCGCCTTCCTTCTCCTTCCGTGTTAACCCCATGCTAGATAGAAGAAGTTAAAGAAAACATTGCGGGTTACGAACAACTCCTGAACTGCCAGACAACATTGGATATAACAGGATTTTATGAATTACGTGACTGGGCAAAGGTTTGTTTTCCAGATGCACTCCTTTCATTTTGTTTGAGCGCAGCCGCGATCTCTGTTATTTAGGCCATGTCTGACGTGTACTACCATGTGGCAACCGGTCTGATTACAATATCTCTCGCTGGGGCAGCTATAGTCTATTCTAAAATATTCAGGTATCACCATAATTTGCAGTCACTTGTTGAATCGTTCACTGATGTATTCTTTCTTGCTTAGTGCTGCCCGCGGAAACATCGGACTCATGGTGTTCACGTTTTCTCTGTTCAGTGTCGGTTTTATAATACCAGCCCTTATTCAACTTGGTCTCTTCTGGGCGCAATTGAGTCTTTACAGAGTCCCGTTTGCCAGTCAGACCTTTTGGCGAATTGTGATCGGGTCAGTCCTTCTCTGCATAAGTTACAAATTCCTTCCGAGTCTTCTGATATGGTGCCTACATAGCGCTTTCATGGCGCTTTCTTTTCTAGCTGTTGGGTCGGCCATCATAATACTCAATATCACGGTATTTGACCTTGGAAAGAACACCGACGTCTTGACGGATAGCATTCCAAGGAGCGCGTCAATCACTGTCTTCGCCTTCTCTGGACTTTTAGTCCTGATATTTCTGCTGTCGATGATGTTATCCGTGATTGCTCGCGGTCCAGAAAAATTCTTTCTTGGAGAAACCCGTACGACTAAGCCGGAAAAAGGTCAGCAGCTGAAGGACTTCGATCGTGACAAAGGCATTTGGAGTAGTAATACATCTCAGGATGCTTAGGGTGTATTACGCGTCAGCCATAACCAGAACCATCTTAACTTGACTATTAGTGTACACATAACAAAGACTAGATACTCGCCGGATCGGACAAAGACGTGCCGCGCGGGAGATTTTACATCAGCGCTTTTAGCGGAGCCATGTTCTTGCCCACCAATATTTACCATCCTTACATAAAATTAACTTACGATGCGCAATCTGTTTCACGCTCTGAGGAATTGTAGTCGAGGTGGTGTGGATTTGCTACCTTACTTTTATTACCCAGAAATAAGGCTTGTCGTGTAGAATTAGCCTGAGTGGTAAAGGACGAGCATGTGCAACGAGGGAAGGTTGTCCGAAGCCGATAACAAGCAGGCTGAGGACGGCAAGACGATGGTGACCATCCTATCTTGGGGAGCAGCATGTGATGCAGTTGAAAGAAATTTCATATTACGCGAACTGCTATACTTTGCTTTTTATCTACATGATTCATCAATGTTGGTGATGACGACGAAAGTGCGAAGAGACCTCCAGGGATGCTGTGGAAGCATATGGACGTAGGTCACTGTGGAAGACATCCTCATAAATCACGTGTTTGCGATGGGGGCAATCAGATAAGTACCCTACATCAACGATGGTGAGTCTGAGCTCCCAGAGCTCGTTCTCCCCACCAGCCCCGCGATGATTTTTTTCCAGACTTAATGACTATATAACCATTGACGTGCACGCTTCAACCTCATGGACCATTCAGAAATTAATTCAACGCAGTATACAGGTGGTCAGAGAGGAGGAACAAGTTTAATTTGGATTCGGAACCGCCATTGTCTGCACATTCTGGTTGGTACTGTCTTTCTGCTACAGGACACAATCGAAATCCTACAAGTCCTTTCTGACACGCTGTGGGTGCATGGCAGATAAGCGCTCGGAGTTTGATCTTGAATCAATCCACCTGTCTGCAGCGATTTGTCGTTCAAAAGCAGTTGAAGGGATCAGGGCTAGCTCAGCTCATCCTCACCCACCATGGTTTCGCAGTGGAATACTAATACCTTTCGACGTGTTTTGCTCCCGACCACATCCAATGAATATGTCCAATCCCAAGCGAGTCGTTTCTTCTCTGCGGTAACCCTATCGCTGATTGGTAGAAAGGACGAGTATAATAGGACGTTCAGTATTATTTTGGAAGAAAAACGTGCTTATTTAAAGAAAATAGAGGTTATTGTGAGTCACATCGACACGTGGTTCAGCCTGTTGGAAGCTAATTGAAGACTCTTGGCCTTGGTCATGTAGCTAGAAAAAGCTAAACTCGCAAAGCATCTTACTCTGGAACAACAAACTCAAGACGACACGGCTCTGATCAGTGCTTTATGCGACAACATTGAAAAATGCAACGTTCTAAGCGCACATGTAAGGCCATACCATTGACCGTCTTTCCCCTCCCGTGTTAACCCCATGCTAGATAGAAGAAGTTAAAGAAAACATTGCGGGTTACGAACAACTCCTGAACTGCCAGACAACATTGGATATGACAGGATTTTATGAATTACGTGACTGGGCAAAGGTTTGTTTTCCAGATGCACTTCTTTCATTTTGTTTGAGCGCAGCCGCGATCTCTGTTACTTAGGCCATGTCTGACGTGTATTACAATGTGGCAACCAGTCTGATTACAATATCTCTCGCTGGGGCAGCTATAGTCTATTCTACAATATTCGGGTATCACCAAATTTTACCGTCATTCGTTGAATCGTTCACTGATGTATTTTTTCTTGCTTAGTGCTGCCCGTGGAAACATCGGACTCATGGTGTTCACGTTTTCTCTGTTTAGTGTCGGTTTTGTAATACCAGCCCTAATTCAACTTGGTCTCTCCTTGTCGCAATTGAGTCATTACAGAGTCCCGTTTGCCAGTCAGACTTTTTGGCGAATTGTGATCGGGTCAGTCCTTCTCTGCATAAATTACAAAGTCCTTCTTCTGATATGGTGCCCACATAGCGCTTTCATGGCGCTTTCTTTTCTAGCTGTTGGGTCGGCTATTATAATACTCAATATCACGGTATTTGACCTTGGAAGGAACAGCAACATCTTGACGGATAGTGTTCCAAGGAGCGCGTCAATCACTGTCTTCGCTTTCTCTGGACTTTTGGTTCTGATATTTTTGCTGTCGATGATATTATCCGTGATTGCTCGCGGTCCAGAAAAATTCTTTCTTGGAGAAACCCGTACGACTAAGCCGGAAAAAGGTCAGCAGCTGGAGGACTTCGATCGTGACAAAGGCATTTGGAGTAGTAATACATCTCAGGATGTTTAGGGTGTATTACGCGTCAGTGATAACCAGAACTATCATTAACTTGACTATTAGTGTACACATAACAAAGGCTAGATTCTTACCGGATCGGATAAAGACGTGCCGCGCGGGAGATTTTACATCAGCGCTTTCAGCAGAGCCATGTTCTTGCCACCAATATTTACCATCCTTGCAGAAAATTAATTTACGATGCGTGATCTATTTCAGGCTCTGAGGGATTGTCGTCAAGGTGGTGTGGGTTTGCTACCTTACTTTTATTGCCCAGAAATACGGCTTGTCGTGTAGAATTAGTAGTAAAGGAATAGCATGTATAACGACGGAAGGTTGTCCGAAGCCGATAACAATTGATAGCGGCGATGTAGTTTTCGTCGGACTCGCACGCTCGTATGCTGCTCAGTGCCAAGGACAGCACTGAGTACATAGAGGTCTGTATCATTGGTCTGTAGAGCTTCAAGTATAAAAATGAGAGATTGACGACGTTGAAGACGGAATGCACTTTTTGAAGCCGTCTAAAGATTTATGAACGATAACGCAGACACTAGATATTCCAGGAGGTCGAAGATTGGCGGCATGTCATTGGCTATTTTTAGAAGTCGGACGCCTATTTTTGCATCACATGAACGCAGTGATCAAGTGAGACAATGCACTGTTATCGAGCAAGACACAACTAAAAATCGGTTTACGATGGTGAAGAAGGTAAGACGACGCTTCAGCTTCAGCAGCCAGGCGTCGCCACGAAGAAGCAGTGGAACAATTGAGAGCGTAGAGTATTAAGGCGCTGTGATCGGCAAGGTATTGTGGTTGTTTCCGTGTTTATGATCGCGCGGTAAAAAGTTAGGGGGAGAGTAATATAAGGCAGCAAATCGTCTGCCGCCTACCACCCTTTTTCTCCCTCCTCTTCACTTCCACCCGCCTGATCGCTCGCCTCCCGCGTTCTCCTTCCTCCGCCCTATCCTTGTGATAGCATCATACCTCAGTTATGAGCGAAAACGCTGAAAAGGATTCGCCCGCGGAAGGAACACCCAGCTCAGACAACACGCCCGTCGAAGCGCCAGAGAGGAAGAAGAGAGAGTACAAGGACTTTGGGCATGAACAGCAGAAGGCTACACGTACGTCTTCTTTTTTCTTTCTTCGTCGCCATGTCTCAGATGGCTGACTGCCGTCTGCAGATGCCTTGGTAGACATGGCTACGGTAATTATCCCTTGGAATTTTTCTTTGCGATGCGAGGCTGAATCCGTTACAGATTCAGCTCAAGGCTGAAGACCTATACGACAAGGACAAGGTCGATTTAGAGACCATTGTAATCGACGATGTCTTCCAGCTCCTGCAGTGTAACGAGGACGGTCTCAGCAATGAGGAGGCTCAACGTCGTCTGGAACTGTTCGGTCCTAATAAGCTAGAGTCGGAGGAGCAGAATCCTATTCTTCAGGTATTTTTGGCAGCTCACCTTCTTTGAATTTTCGCTGACGGTGCATTCTTAAAGTTTTTGGGTTTTATGTGGAATCCTCTGTCCTGGGTTATGGAAGCCGCCGCTCTCGTTGCCATCATTCTATCGAACGGTCAAGGGACTCCTCCGGATTGGGAAGATTTCGTCGGTATCATAACATTGCTATTCATCAACTCCGCCATTGGTTTCTACGAGGAGCACAACGCCGGTAATGCCGTTAAGGCTCTCATGGACTCCCTCGCACCCAAAGCCAAGGTCAAGCGCGCAGGCCAGTGGTCAGAAGTCGAGTCGTCCATCCTGGTTCCCGGTGACATGATCTCCTTCAAGATTGGAGACATCGTTCCTGCCGACTGTCGTCTCACAGAGGCCATCAACGTGTCCATTGATCAGGCTGCTTTGACCGGCGAGTCCCTCCCTCAGGCCAAGAAAGCTGGCGACCAGTGTTTCTCGTGAGTTGATTATTTCAAGCTTTCCTGATGTCACGCTCACGTGACTAGTGGGTCCACGTGCAAACAGGGTGAAGCTGAGGGCGTCGTTATTTCAACTGGTGCCAACACTTTCTTTGGTCGCGCTGCGTCGCTCGTTGGCCAAGATGATGACAGTACCGGCCATTTGCAGAAGATTCTTGCCCAGATTGGGTCTTTTTGCCTCATCACCATTGGTATCTTCGTTCTCGCAGAGATTTTCTGTCTCTATGCTGGTTTCCGTTACCAATATCGTCGTGGATTGAACAACATCCTCGTCCTCCTCATCGGTGGTATCCCCATTGCCATGCCTACTGTCCTGTCCGTCACTCTCGCCGTCGGTGCCCAGCAACTCGCCAAGTACAAGGCCATCGTTACCCGTATCACTGCCATTGAGGAGTTGGCTGGTGTCACTATTCTTTGTTCAGATAAAACCGGCACCCTCACTACCAACAAGCTTACCATCGATCGTAGCACCATTAAAACCTACGCCCACTTCTCCGCCGATGAAATTATCCTCTTGGCAGCCTACGCCTCGCGTACTGAGAATCAGGATGCTATTGACAGGTGTATTGTCGAGGCTCTTGGTGATACTGCTCGCGCTCGTGCCGGTATCAAGCTGCTTGACTTCAAGCCCTTCAATCCCGTCGATAAGCGTACCGAGATCACCTATCGTGAGGAATCGTCCGGGAAACTCAAGCGTGTCACCAAGGGCATGACTGGTATCGTCATTGAGCTCTGCACGCGCAACAAGACAGATGAATTGGAGAACACCTTGGAGCATGATGTCGAGGAATATGCAAGTCGTGGTCTTCGTGCGCTTGCCGTCGCCTATGAGGAGTTGGACAGCGATAATTTCGAGGCTGAAGGCCATGGGTTCGAGCTCATTGGTCTCCTCGCCATCTTCGATCCCCCCCGTGATGATACCAAGCAGACCATCGATGATGCCATCGCCCTCGGTGTCCGCGTCAAGATGGTCACCGGTGATCAACTTGCCATTGCCAAAGAAACTGGTCGTCGTCTTGGTCTCGGTGATCACATGTACCCCGCGAAGGTTCTGAAGGAGGGTCCCCCCCCGAACTCCAACTTCAGGGATCTCGACGAGATGATCATTGATGCCGATGGATTTGCTGGTGTGTTCCCTGAGCACAAGTACGAAATTGTTAAGCGTCTTCAGGGTATGGGCCACTTGTGTGCAATGACTGGAGATGGTGCCAACGATGCGCCCGCTTTGTCCCGTGCCAACGTTGGTATTGCTGTCGAGGGTGCCACTGACGCCGCTCGTGGTGCCGCTGATATCGTTCTGACTGAACCTGGTCTTTCTACCATTGTTCACGCCATCCGTCAAGCTCGTATCATTTTCCAACGTATGAGGAACTACTCCATATACGCCTGCTCTGTCACCATCCGCATCGTTGTCTGCTTTTCTATCCTCGCGTTCACGTACAAGTTTGACTTCCCTCCCTTCATGGTGCTAGTCATCGCCCTTCTCAATGATGGCACCATCATGACCCTCTCTCTCGATCGTG
The DNA here is from genome assembly GCA_000827195.1 of Laccaria amethystina LaAM-08-1. Classification (NCBI taxonomy): domain Eukaryota; kingdom Fungi; phylum Basidiomycota; class Agaricomycetes; order Agaricales; family Hydnangiaceae; genus Laccaria; species Laccaria amethystina. The sequence continues at coordinate 156,458 of KN838593.1, read as the reverse complement.
TCCTTCCTTCCATGACTCCTGATAGTTGGGATCTTACAGAGATTTTCGCATACGCTATTGCTTATGGTCTTTATCTGACAGGATCTACGTGAGTGGTGTTTCCTCGTTTCTGAACAATTATCTGATTATTATTTCGCTTTGTTAGTGTTGCTTTGGTCGTCATAATTGTCCAAACCGACTTCTTTCAGAGAAAGTTTGGCGTTGCCCTCAGCACTCCTCCTCCCATCAACAAAAACGATCCTCAGCTTCACATGATCACATACCTACAAGTTGCGATAATCTCCCAAGCTTTGATTTTTACTACTCGTGCCCACAGCTTCTTCTTCATGGAACGCCCGTCCTTTGCCCTCTTTGCTGCTTTCTGTCTCGCTCAACTTGTCTCCTCTATCATTGCGGCTTACGCTGACTGGGGTTTCACCCAAATTCATTCTATTTCTGGTGGATGGATTGGTATCGTTTGGGTCTGGGTATGTCTTGTCCTCTTTTTAACGCGTTTTTTTGTTAATCCAGCCTTTTCTAGAACATTGTCTGGTTCATCCCTCTGGATTGGATCAAATTCGGTATGCGGGCTACCGTTATCAAATGGCTCCGTGCGCGTCACGAACGTGCTCTCGCCACGGACGTCGTCGCTGGTGTTACCCTCGGTCGCAGCAAGTCGCGTGTGGGTTCCATTCACGAGTCTCTCTACGAGAATCGCGTCTCCTTCATCAAGCGTGCTGCTCGCAAGGTCGGCCTCGGCAAGGTCCACGTGTCACCTCAAGAGTTAACCCGGTTCACATCCGTCCAAGCTGCGCAGACTGGACAAACATTGGCTCGCAACCCCAGCCGAACAGCCCATTAAAACTTCGATAGGAAAATAGAAATAAGCCCTCTACCTCTCTGTCAACATACTCTAGTGTCCTCGACGAACGCACCACGTTCCTATCATGCAATACTTTATTAATATAGACCGGACACCTGTCCCTACTATCGTGGCGTCTTCGTTCCCTTCTCTCTGCTATCTTCGGAGTCCGTTCCCCCTTTCCAGCCCGGACCGCTTCTCTGCCTCTGATACGCATTGGAACAGAAGAGTCATGTGCGTCGTAGAGTGTGTTGTGTTCGCGAGCTGAATTGTTTGCGGGGGTGGAGCTAATGTCCATTCGTTGATCTCCAAATTTTTTTGTTAGGACACATCATTTGTATAGCTATCTCTTCTGCCAATAACTATCGTATAGCAACGACTAATTAATACATCACATTGAACAATAACATTAATGATAGGTCAAGTTGAAGTGATCTTGTCTGGGTCGGATATCAGCCAAACAGTGAAAGCCCAACAATTTACATAATGCATGTCCGCTCCGGAATATACCTCTACCTCTACCTCATGCCATCGTCACTATGGAAATGCCCTCACGCTTCTCTTCGACAGAGTCGGACGGGCGTTGATCAAAACAGGTCGTTGTCCAGCTTCCATGAGGGGCAATTTGAAACTTGAAAGTATTGCGAAGGCTCGCATAGAATTTTAAGGGTTGAGGGCGCATCGAGCTCGTAAGTTTTATGCACTAGTCATCGTTGAATCGATTGCGAAAGTAAAATATCTTACAGACACCCAAGAGTCCAAACCCGAAGCTTTCAGACAGTGACAACGAAACTCATATGATTGCCTCGAGTGCCTTCGTTGGTGCCAGGTGGCTTGGTGCAGGACCGGTGAAATTGACCAGAAATCGGAGACCGGACCCAGTTGTCGTTTGATCCACGCAGTGTGCCATATATCATGACTTCCGACGTCCCGAAGGTTGATGGCATCATGGTACACTACTTATTGCCTTCGTATCTCACTACACCTGTGTTCATGTCAACTCCACGTCAAACGGGCCAGACTGCATCGTCACCGTCCTAACCCTGGCCAGGCTCTTTTATTTCATAAGGCTGGTACTTGTGGGTTCTCTAATCATCTCTTCCAATGGCATCTGAAGTTTCGTTGGTGTTGGATGATACCTTGGGTGTCTTCACTTATGGAGGAGGCGCTTGGAAGACGAGCACCAGTCCGCGGTGGTTTAATGGAAGCACACAGTATCCTTCTTTTTCTATCCCTGGGAATGGCCTATATGGTACTCTGAATTTGACATTCCAAGGCATGTTACCGTTCTCAGACTTGAGCAGCATGACATTAACGTAGGAGACCAGGGACGTCGATTGGTTTTTATGGGAACACCAGTCCTCTCGCTGCTGGATTAAACGTATTCACGGTTTCGATCGATGGCGAGACACATTCCAACTATACCTATTTTAACTCAACGACCCAAACATGGCGGCAGTGGTACCAATCTCCAACGTTGGCCAATGGAACGCATCAAATCTCGTTGGCTCGAATATATAGCCCAGCGTTAGATGTAGCCATCGTCAAGACCAGCAAGGATACTGTGCTGCCCCAACAGGTTCTCTTAGTCGAGGATGATGATCCAGCTATTGTCTACAGCGGGAACTGGAAAAAGAATGGGGATGTGATTAATGGCGATAATACAACTCGACCATTGATGATCACGATGAACAATTCCACAACTCAGAGCACTACGGAGGGTGATTCTATGACTTTCCATTTTTCGGGTGTGTTTTGGCACCTCAGTTATCCGCGCAGCCCCACTCAAATAAGTAAATCTAACAGGAACGTCCGCCACGGTTTGGGGTATCCAGACAACATCCTCGGTTGGAGTCCTCTCGGCTATATATAATTTGGATGGGGAATCCACTGGGAAGGACTACTCTGTCCAATCAAGTAATTCAGGATATAAAACTGGACAAGGCCAAGTACCGAACATAGCCCTCTTCAGCACGGGCCTCCTTTCAGAAGGGAATCACTCACTCTTGCTTACGATCAACAAATGCGTTAACCAGACATTCATTTTTGATTATATCACATACACACCTTTTGGCTCATCCAACTCTACAAGCACTGCTTCAGAATCCACCAAGACAACCCCCAAAACGCCAATAGGAGCTATCGTTGGCGGCGTTGTTGGCGGTGTCGCCCTTCTCCTTTTTTTTGCCTTGTTCTGGCGGGTGCTTCGTAGGCAACAAGCGCTTTCGGAGAAGGTGCCACATCAACCGCAAAACGCCGCTCGTCCCGGCCAAGCCATCTATCCATTCATTGTCCCCTTATCACCCTTGAGACAGATATTTCCGGGATCACAATCACAATCAGGATTCGTGTCCGTGACCAAGTCGCCTGCCAACACCACTCCTCCGGGCCACACAGCGCAGGCCTCTGGCTCCTCCATCATACCTCTCCACAAGAGTCTAAACTCAGGTTCACTTTCTGCGCCGGGGTCTTCGAGCCTTCCTGCTACTGGCTCGCCGTCGGGTGATGGTATTGGAAGAGAGGGAAATGAGGCTGAGAGACCTCCACCGCCGGCTTACAATGACGTCGTGTAGGCTCGTTTTTGGAACCATCGAAGGAATACGGGGAGTTTAGCCGCCATGAACTGGGACCCCTCCCGTCATGAACTCGTTTTGGCTCGTTCGCCTTCGGATTGTTGCGTCTAGCCATTCACTGAGATATGAATAGTGGAGACGGAGTACGATAATTCTGGGTTCTTTTAATCGTCGTTCGATGGCGATCATGAGTGTACATACCCTGTGTGAGATACACATCAAGAGCCATCAATGCATCGAGTTGAAGGTGTGAACATGTGGAAAGCCTTTTTTTAGCTATTGCGACCGGTTTCTTGCATTTGATTGCAAGGGCTATCAATTTGTCTCTTCTCTCACCCGCGTATCCGCTGCATCACGAAAAGATGACACTGGCTTTTGACAGTGACATCGCACTTGATCATTCCTCCACAGACAATCTGGCTTTTCCTCCGCTACCGCCATCCTGCTGGAATGACTGCTCAAATTTCTTTAGTGTTGGACGATACTTCGGATGTTTTTTCCTATGGGGGAGGAGAGTGGAAGACGAACAAAGCCTCACGGTGGTTTAATGGAAGCACGCAGTATCCAGCGTTCGTGGTTGCGGGCAATGGTCTCTACGGTACCATGAATTTGACGTTTAATGGCGAGTTTCTTGTTTTGTTTGGGATGTGGTTTTAACCTGAGGAACCAGGGATGTCGATTGGTCTCTACGGAAATACGGTACCTCTCGCTGCTGGATTGAACGTATTCACGGTCTCGATTGACGACGAGTCGCCGTCCAACTACACCTACATCAACCCTAATAAGACCCAGACATGGCAGCGATGGTATCAGTCACCCACTTTATCAAGCGGTACACACCGAATCTCGTTGGGTCAGATATATAATCCGGCGATGGACGTGGCCATCGTTCAGACTGTAAGGATGTTTTGCTTCCCCAACAGCTTGTCCTTGTCGAGGACGATAATTCTGCAATCAGCTACAGTGGGAATTGGAAAAAAAGTCGGGATGTGATCAACAGCGATAATACAACTCGTCCGTTGATGATTCCGATGAACAACTCCACGACTCGGAGTACAACTGAAGGCGATTCCATGACATTTCATTTTTCGGGTTTGTTTTGGCCTTTGGCCTCACGATGTTCACTCAAGCATCAATAGGAACTTCTGCAACAATTTGGGGCGTCCAGACGACATCCATCCTTGGGGTGCTCTCAGCTATGTACACTGTGGATGGAGTCCCCATTGGGGAAGACTACTCTGTCCAGTCGAGTAACTCAGGATACAAAAGCGGTGAGGGGCAAGTACCGAACAATGCTCTCTTCACCACTGGCTCCCTTCCACAGGGGAATCACACTATCATGCAAACGATCAACAAATGTGTTAATCAAACGTTCATCTTCGATTACATCACGTATATGCCTTTGGGCTTGCCAAACTCAACCAGTATTGATTCGGGATCTTCGGGCATTAAGGCGCCGGTAGGAGCAGTTGTCGGAGGCGTTCTAGGGGGCATCGCATTGCTCCTTGTTGCACTTGCTGTTATATTCCTGCGACGGCAGCGCCAAAGACGCGGAGCACTCTCAGAAAAAACCGTCATTGTTCCTCCAGGAGAAGCATCACACCTACGAAACGCTGCTCCCTCAAGCCAAGCCATCCACCCCTTTGTCGTCCCCTTGTCTCCCTCAGAACATAACTTTCCACGTTCACAATCGCCATCAGATCTTGTATCAACGATCAAGCCATCTCTTCGTACATACCGGTACCAGGTCCCCCAGTGGCCCCACGATGCTCAGCGGTGGTGTCTCCACCATGCCTTCTCACAGGCGTCTGAATTCAGGTTCGCTTTCTGCAGTTTCCAGCTTTCCTGCTGGCAGCTCGACGTCAGGCGGTGGCGTTGCATCCGAGGGGAGTGATGTTGGAGGTCCTGCACCTCCAGCCTATCACGATGTTATTGCTTCGGCTTCGTCGCAACCTAGACCAGGCTAGCTAGATGCTGAATTTCCTCCTGTTCAAAACCAAGAACATGTTCTTGGCAGCAACAAGCAAGTCGTGAACTAAGAAGTGGCTTGACTGGGGATGTGTTGGGCATCTCGTGTATTTGCCCCGGCTGGTCCTCCAGCCCACGCATTGGACTTACGGCTTGGTCAACGGGTCTTTTTCTTTGTTGCTGCTATATGTCTTATTACTTATTCCAGCGTGTCTCAACAATCTTTGTGCTTTTGCTTCGAAGGACCTTTTGGCATCAGGCGACGATTCTTCCCAGACCCCCCCAGGCTGTCCGACGACTTTTCTGACGAACCTCTCAACAGTCATTGCTGGAACGTCGCCGGATCCATCTACCGCGTATCTTGCATGTCAATGACCTAGTGGGATGTTTTGAAGTTGGTTCTAGCAGGGCATCCTTCGAAGCTGCCCGTTTCAGCTTTCTTGCTCCCATTTCGGATGATTCTTCAGCCTCCCCTTTGAAGATGCAGGTTCCTCACTCCAGTATGTCATGTAGGGTTATGACTACCTCACGCCATTCATAATCGACGTTGGCAGCATGTGGGGATATTCACGACAGGAAAACCTGTAGCCTCCCTCTCGTCACCTGCACAATGCCCTTTGCGGGTGAAGGAACGGACCCTTGTATACGATGTTGAGCTGTATCGCACAGGCCACACCTCTCCATTGTAATCCATCCAGATACCTCGCTTTTGTAACCCATCCAGACATGTTGCGCAAAGGAGTTCACACTAGATCATCACTTTGTCTTTCAGTAATCCTTGTACAATCCTTTGGTATTACAGATGATACGTAGTCGATTTATAATACTGTGCCAATTCAATCAATTCGTCGGTCACGCGTCACAAGGGATCCAAAATCGACGAAATCTGGCGAAGTCACAGGTCACAGGAGCCAGCGACGAAACCCCCAGATCGGTCAGAAAAATGCAAAGGTGTACCTTTTACAAAAATTTAAATGAAAAATCAAATTTTTCGTGTCTCCCGCCACTTATAGCAGCTTCTATTTCAAAATATATATATTTACGAAAAAATAGGCCAACAGCGCCTGCAGCTCGACGAAATTTTTGAACGGTCACACCTCCCTCAGCTACGCGACGAAACAAAAATTTCGTCGCGCAGGTCACAGGTCACACGGTGCGACGAATTGATTGAATTGGAACAGTAATATATAAGCTGTGGACCCACCTGGAACCAGGGTCCTCAAGCTTGTCGAATGTAATGAGGTCTGACATGCATGGCTTCTACATATTGGTATTCAAGCATTTACACCTACACATGACCGAGACGCATTGAGTCTTGAAAAATATGTACACAAACTTCACAAACTTCAAAAAAAAAAGACCACTAGTTCCAAAAGCCGGACCTCTTAATATGTAAAAAAATCATCCATCGAACTGGTTTCCATCGACAGGGTAGAGGCTGACGTTGCACTGCATTACAACATGGCCGATTTGTGCAAGGGAAAGAAGGAAGTGTTGGGACGAATCTACAAATCAAATTGTAACTGCAACGATAAAAGCGTGAGGGAGACAATAAATGAAGTGGACACTATGGATAGTAACACTGCTTCCATTGGGGGCCAAGGGCTGAATGTGGTAAATCAACAGAAGAACAAGAAGAGCGCGGGATAGTAAGAATGTTGGAAGCATCAGGAAGGAGCGACTCAGGGGGCACAAACATGAGACGGTGTTGGCCATCAGGGGACAGAAGCCACCCAGTGTGTTGTTCATGGTGATTGGAATCAGATATCGTCTCGCGGATGTACAGAGATCCAAAATTCCAGACCCGTACAGAATTGTCATCTGAGCCAGAGACAATTTGTTTGCCATCTGGCGAAAATGCGACCGATCTGACCAAATCTGTATGGCCCTTCAACACCTTCAACTTGTCGCCCATTGACACATCACAGACCTGCACTGATTTGTCATTTGAGCCAGAGACAATCTGTTTGCCATCTGGCGAAAATGCAACCGATGTGACCAAATTTATATGGCCCTTCAATACCTTCAACTCCCCGCCCGTCGACGCATCCCAGACCCGCACTGATTTGTCATCCGAGCCAGAGACAATCTGTTTGCCATCTGGCGAAAACGAGACTGATCCGACCAAATCTGTATGGCCCTTCAACACCTTCAACTCATCGCCTGTTGAAGCATCCCAGACCCGCACTGATTTGTCGCCCGAGCCAGAGACAATCTGTTTGCCATCCGGCGAAAATGCAACCAATTTGACCCAACTTGTATGGCCCTTCAACAGCTTCAACTCGTCGCCCGTTGACACATCCCAGACCCGCACTGATTTGTCGTCCGAGCCAGAGACAATCTGTTTGCCATCTGGCGAAAATGAGACCGATCCGACCAAATCTGTATGGCCCTTCAACACCTTCAACTCATCGCCCGTTGAAGCATCCCAGACCCGCACTGATTTGTCGCCCGAGCCAGAGACAATCTGTTTGCCATCTGGCGAAAATGCGACTGATCTGACCATATCTGTATGGCTCTTCAACACCTTCAACTCGTTGCCTGTCAATGCATCCCAGACCCGCACTGTTTTGTCGTCGGAACCAGAGACAATCTGTTTGCCATCTGGGGAAAATGCGACTGATCTGACCAAATTTGTATGGCCCTTCAACACCTCCAACTTGTCGCCCATCGACGCATCCCAGACCCGCACTGATTTGTCGCTCGAGCCAGAGACAATCTGTTTGCCATCTGGTGAAAATGCAACCAATGCAACCACATGCATATGACCCTTCAACACCTTCACCTCATCACCAGTCAATGCATCCCAGACCCGCACTGTTTTGTCGTTTGAGCCAGAGACAATCTGTTTACCATCTGGCGAAAATGCGACTGATCTGACCGAATCTGTATGGCCCTTCAACATGTTCAACTTGTTGCCTGTCAACACATCCCAGACCCAGAGTGAGTTGTCGTTTGAGCCGGAGACAATCTGTTTGCCATCTGGCGAAAATGCAACCGATGTGACCAAATTTGTATGGCCCTTCAACACCTTCAACTGGTCACCCGTTAACGCATCCCAGACTCGCACTGATTTGTCGTTCGAGCCAGAGACAATCTGTTTACCATCTAGCGAAAATGCGACCGATCTGACCGAATCTGTATGACCCTTCAACACCTTCAACTCATCGCCTGACAGCGCATCCCAGACCCGCAATGATTCATCACCCGAGCCAGAAACAATCTGTTTGCCATCTGGCGAAAATGTGACCGATGTGACCCAATTTGTATGGCCCTTCAACTCCTTCAACTCCTCGCCTGTCAATGCATCCCAGACCCGCACTGGGTTGTCGTTCGAGCCAGAGACAATCTGTTTGCCATCTGGCGAAAATGCGACTGATGTGACCGAATGTGTATGGCCCTTCAACACCTTGAACTCGTCACCTGTCCAAGCATCCCAGACCCGCACTGATTGGTCGTCAGAGCCAGAGACAATCCATTTGCCATCTCGTGAAACGGCAACTGCATTCACTGGACTATGCATGTTTAAAGTCATTAATAGTGTGCCGCCCAACGGGGCGTTAATGAAACCCGGAATTCTTGGAAAGTGGGACTTCCAACATCGACAAGGATCCAAGTTCCGTGGCCAAGTTGCCAGTGCAGAGACATAGAGATGCGGGGTTGACGACGACGCACTGCTCCCACTAAAATATAATGCAAAAGATCGGGCCTCAGTTAGCTCTTCTGCTAATGACAAGCTGCCCTAAGTGAACGGTCAGTCAGTCACTGCATATGCAAACGACGAAAAACTCGCCTGGGAACTCATAACCCAGTCATGCGCTGTTCGAAGCATCGAACCGCAGAGGCCGCGCAAACCTAAGAGGTTCATGGCCTCGATCCAGAATAAAGCACGAAGTTGCAGGAAATCCGATATGCTGTCACGCAGACCATCCGGGATGATCGGTGCAGCAGCGGAGAGGTGGTAACTCCAGTTCCGGGAGGAATAGCTCAAGACAGGAGGGATGTTTTCTTTGACGGCGTCCGCAAGCATGGGGTTGTCTACATCAAGCACAAATGATGAAGGGATATTTGCTATGTTGAAGCGCAATCCGTCCTTCAGACACCTGAAGCAGGAGTCGGCGAGAAGCCGATGGTGCATCGCTTGATTGCACCAAAAGTTGCCTGAGCGATCCTCATCGAGTATAAAGTCCGAAAAGGATTTGTGGTAAGTGAGGACTCGGCCATCTTCGCGGTAGAGCACGGCATGAAGATCTGAGAAAAGTTTTTCCGCGACGTCGGTGTAGTCTGAAGTGAAGAGAAGGTCGGCAACAACAGACGTTGATGTCCGCTCAGCGGTACAGAGGAATGTATGTAGGATGCTGTGTCGGTCTTCCCACCCTTTCTCTTTGGGGCCGAAATCACGAAAAGCTTCGTCGAGGATTCGAGAATACAGCGTATCGAGCAACGTGAAAGGCATCCCAGTTGACAACGACTTCAGGTTAGATGAGTTGGTAGAAGCTAGGAGCGTCATCAGGAAGCTCTTCTGCTCTGATCGTCCACGTCTTGCTAGGTACTTCACAATGGTGGCGGCATAGATGAATAATCCGGCCGACAATGCTACAAGATTTTCGATCTCTTCACATCCTGCGAAATGCGGGAGTTCAGCCATCAGGTATGTCCTGATATCGTGCTGCGCTTCCTCCGGGGGCACCTGCTCAAGGCGGTAAAGTTGCTTCGACTTGAGAGAATCCACATGCCCGACAAGGTTGGGGTCTGGCCGACTCGTGACGAAAAACTTGAGCCCTTGTAGGCGGTTTTCGTTTTTGTCGATAACCTCGAGGAGATCCCGTAAAAACTCGGAACCACCTGTCCCGTCAATCTCGTCCAGGGCGTCAATGACAATAAGGTAAAGTGGGGGTGGGTTCGATGGATCTGGGCACCGATCACGTTTGGACGCCTGCCAGGGTGCAATGAGCAGGTCCTCAAGTTGGGCACGGACGTTCTGATTAACGGTTTCGAAGTCCGCATTACTGAGCTGGTCAGCGAATGCTCTGCATTTGAGCGCGAGGTGATGCACAACTGTACGAATGACACATTTAGAGAGCCGAGTCTCCTCGAACTGTCGCGAGCAGAAGAAATTTCCCCCCAAGATAATTGTGTCGTTGGCATCGCCAGCGAACTCGAAGCGACGAGCAACACTATAGGCAATCGTACTCTTTCCTGACCCAGCCTGACCAAAGAGCCAGTAGACATTTGGGCTTCCTGGTGAGGTATTCTTAGCCCAAGTAATGATATTGTCCAGTATACGGACACGAGTTCCTGGCGTGCATACCTCACGCCGCACACGCCGCTCTTCTTTACTCTCTAAATGGTATTTGTGGTCGGCAATCCTCGAAGGTGTGAGACCATCAAACAAGAATTTCTGTCAGATCCGTGAGCCATGAGATGCTCGAAAAGAGCGATATACGAACCCTGAACGCTTTCTCCATGTCATACACACTCTTAAAAACTCTGATACTGATCGCCAGCTACTCGACATAGACGCAAAATTTACCACGAGAGATGCGAAAAGGAATAGGCAGTACACACCTCAAACTGCACTCTAGCCTCATTGATGCGCTCGAAAATTTCCGTGATGCGTCCTTTCTCTGCCTCGTAGTCCGCGATCTTCCTGGCGAGCCACCCGTTGCTCAACTTCTCTAAGTTATTCAATTCTTCTTTAAGGGTACTAAATTATCATATGGTTGTCAATTCAATCTCAATAGGAAAAACAATAAACGTTACAGTATGAACGAGTCTATACACTGGCCTTCTTTAGCAGTTTTCGGTGTCCATCCACCCAGTTCCTTCTCCACCGTCTCTAGCTGAGCTCGCGTGGAATTTAGCCTTCGTTTAACGGTATCCATATTGTCTGCCACAGCCTGGTACGATAGTCAGGGGGTGAGCAGTGTGAAGAACCACGCCAAACCTGTTGGATCTCGACAATCAGCTTCACAAGTCCAAGAGCCACCTTGACTGGGTTTCCGTCTACGATCTCTGGCAACCTCTTTGTGAGTGTCAGGACGGACCTTCCTGTTAACTTTAGGATATCTTTTGTACCTGACCCAGGCTTCGGCGCTGTCTGACGGTTCTCTGGGGGTTTACTAGCCAATCCTTAAGGACGGTTATGGAATGTAAATACCCGATCGAAGTAATATGTAACTGCCTTCTCACCGTGAGATTGATCGGGAGAGGTGGTCGTGGGCTTGGCTTGCTGGGCTGAAGATTTGGGCTGATCTACAGACACCAATTAGCTTGAAGATCGAGATAACTTAGACAATCAATTACCTTGAACTACCGAGAAACTAGCTGGTGTCCGCGCCTCAGGTAACGGCGCTAACGCAACATAACCTAGGATTGGGGTGAGTACGCCATCTGCGAGGTGATAATTCAACCCATACCACTTGGAGTGGTAGCAATAGATGATTCTACATTGAGTTTAGAAAGAAGTACAAACGGGGAGATGATAGCGTGCTCACCCAAAGCAGTCTTACCACGAGAATCTACTGTTGAAGAGACCAAAGGGAGAGACGATGTTGTTTGGTTGGGTGTCGTACTTGGGGATTTGGAAAATAATTTCAGCAACAGGCTCCTGCTCTTTGAAGGGTATCCTTGGCTCTGTTCTGAAGGAGCCGGCGAAATGGGCTGTCTAGAAATGTTAAACCTACTGGAGAACTTGGACTGTTTGGAACTCTGTGAACTATCCTTTGCCATGTCGATCAGAGCAAGAGACAACAAGCATTGAGCGCTGAGCTGCTGTTCCCCTAAGGTTGGCGTCAAGCATAGATCACATGCCGCAGACGCCATATCCAGAAAGTTGGTCATTTCCGGAATCACCAGTGTCTTTGTATTAGGGTGCTAAGGACGTCTAAAGAATAGAGCAGAGGGTGGACATTAACATGTTGAGTAGTTTAATGTAGCTGACGAAAAGGCGGAATGTTGAATGTTTGACTGTGAGTGGTAGTTGAGAGATGAGCATGCAATAGTGGGCCACTCGGACAGCCGTAAGGCTTTCCGTCTTGGCAGGGCACTTTCTCTGTGGGCAAGAAACCGAGATGAGCTGCGATGGGTGGGTGGGAAAACATACCCACACGGTCCGTATTTCTGCGAATCTTCCTGCACGGGATGCGTGTGTCACAATGACAGCTAACGAGGTATCGATAGACCAGCAATAGACCAGATATCAAAACGCTCCCCTTTGTGATTTTGTTTAGTTGTGGAGCCTCATGGTACGTGCAAACAACCTTACTAGGAATGTATTGCTATATACGCAACGAGCAGGAAGGGCGGGAAGGCAGAACCTGCCATTGTTTGGCCAGCTCCAAAAGTAAATAAAATCACCTCCACATGACCCAGACGCATTGAGTCCTAAAAAAAAGTACACGAACTTCGAAAAAAAGCCCACTAGTCCCAAAAGCCGGAACTCTTAATATGTAAAAAAATCATCCATCGAACTAGTTTCCATCGACAGAGTAGAGGGAACCCTTGGCGCATGAGGATTCGCTTTGGATTTCTTGAATGAGGGGCTACCCTCTGGGATATCGTTTGAACGTCGTTTACCAGGACTGGCAGATGCTCGTGGTGGAGTTGCGAGGCTTGCTGCGGCAGGGGGCAAACCGCTAGCGAAAAGTGGACTGGCATCAGGTAGAGCTTCCACTTCTTTGATTGCGTCGTCAACAAAGCCTAAGATGATGGCGTAGTGCTTGGTGGCATCAGCTTTCAGATCTTCCAAGCTCACGCGCGGTGCTTTTTCATGCATCAAGCGATCCTTCCTAGATATCTCGGTGACAAGAAACTTCCTGAAATTTTGAAGGAGGGTCTCGAAGGGTTCCCCAAACCATGAAGACACGTCAGGAAGCGCATAGTCGTGAAAGAACGCGCGTTTTGAAGAGCTTGCTATCTCCGGATTTAATTCCTCCCACAAACACAGAAAACCTGGTTGTGGGCGTATCAGCAACCCCGGTCTGTCGTAGGCAAAGCAGATCCAACATAGAACGTAAAACAAAGACTCCAGGTCATCGAGATAGTCGTGGGCAGGGAATATAATACCCGGCTTTTGTTTCATTTGACTCCGGAGTACCATAATGGATTGGAATATACGGGTGCCCTATGTCTGGGTCAGACTGCAACATTTGAATGATATGGAGCCAGCTCACCGTCCTGAAGTCGACGCCGGCAAGGCTACCTTCTCGATTGAGTAGGATCGCCATATCAAGGTCGATGACCACGCCTCGATTACCAACTGGCGCATTTTCCTTACCCATGAGAATGTTATTGATGCTTACATCTCGATGGAGAATCCCTTTGTTCCATAGGTTCCGATGCCCTAAAGGAATAATTAAAAACGCAAAGAACAGTACCTAAGGATCGACTTACCAGCGATAGCATCCCGGAAAGCAGAGAGAAGTTGTTTTTTGCCGTCAAATTGGTGGATGGGTTTGCCATATCTCTCCAGCAAAACTCTGCAGAAAGTTCGGTCTCGGAAATTGGGAGTGTTGCGATCAATCCCCCTCAAACAGCTGATGCTCATCTCCTCCGGCTCCCAGTGATCTATCATCTGCCCCACGCCTTCTAGTCCCTTGGCCATTTCCAGAAGCTCCCACTCGGGAGTACGGTCAACAGACCGCCAGCAATCCTTAGCCAGGTATTTATCACCTGTTTTGGGATCGATGACATTCCAGCAGCACGTTCCTCGACCACGGATTGCGCGACGAAGGAAGCATGCCTTATGATTCTCAATCTCATAACGTACGAGCCCATTCTCCGCGCGTGTCGGCATAATCAGGTATCGCTTGCCTTCACACCACTGTATGCTTGTATCCAAGCCAAGGGCTTCGGGGTCTGGGGATGCGAGGGCGAGGATAATGCGAACAAAATGGCGAGGATGGTGATGGATGTTGATTCTTTTTGAGTACATTACACCGGCGCGATCAAATTGGAAGAGTTGGATGAAAGTTTCGGTCAGGATGGCGGAATAAACGAAAAACCGATTCTCCTGTTGAATAAAGCATTGCCTACAAAGAAAAAGGTCACAAACGGCATCGGGAAGAGACAGTGAACTACACTCACCGAGCGTATACAGCAATTTGGATGAGGTTATCCCAGAACGTATAATTCTTCTCGGTTTTAATTTCGAGGGGGCTGGCGCATCCTCTATAAGTTGGTTTTAATGAAGATTTTGATGACAGTTTCGATGATTGAACCAGTTTGCTGTCTGGCCAAAAACCAACACCAAATCCCGAAATAAGTATGTCGGGAGATGTTTTCAGTGTCGTATTGTCGGCCCCTTCGATATGACTGAGTTTCGTCGCATGTGTGTCGTGAACCAGCTGGGGTGTGGTGTCGTCCACAAGACCAGACCCCGAAATGAGTGCGTCGGATGTGTCCAATGTAGTATTGTCGACCCCTTTGTTATCGCCGAGCTTTGTGGCAAGTCTTTCATGAACCGTCTGGCCAGATCCCGAAATAAGTGCGTCGGGGGACATATTCAATGTCGTATCTTCCGCCCCTTCGGCAGGGCCGAGCGTCGCCACAGGTGGGACCATCTGGCGTGCGGAAACTTCGAAATACGACAGAATGCCGCTGATAATGACCACGTAAGGGTGGTAAAGTGTCTTTTCGGACGCTGGCACCTCTGGAATGCCGTTCCACCGCTTCTTGGGGTTCAACGTAAAGTGATTGGTATCCGCAAAAAACTTCTTGAGTTGTTCCTTGGTCGCTGTGTCCAAAAAAGTGGTTCGTCCAAATTTATCTCCGGCCTCGAGCTTATGTCGTTCAAGCTCCTCTCGAAGAAAGCTTGCTTGTTCTTCGACAGTGCCATAACCGCGATCAGGTCCATGCGAACTTTGAGTCATGGGCGTTTCTTCAATAGTTGTAATACCTGTTTCAATAGAACCAGGTCGAGAGTTGCGAGGGGGTGTGCAAGGAGGGATGGGATGGGAGGCGTGATCAGAAGAGGTCGGTTTGTCGTTGTCGACTGCCGCCGACGCCTGAGCAGTCACGATTTGGTCGCGTAGGGCCCTGGATGCGATTTTCTGTTTTGCCATCGCGTAAAAAAGAATATGTGCCACATACCTCGTAAAACTGCAGCTATATAGCTCTGCCTTGAGAAATGAGCCACTTCCAGCCACAAGAGAACAATGAGTATTACATAGAGCCTCGTGCCAGCGGTGGCCACAAATGCGGCATGATCATGATGGATTGAAGATTCAAATTCACGAGCATGTGATCGCGTTGACCACAGTGCATCGCCACCACATTTACTAGTACAGTCGAACTCCTCTTAACCCATACCCCAGATACCCCATAACTCCTTATACCCCATAGCTCGAGCTGGCCACCAACTTGGTGGGCGGGGAAATACATACCATAACCCATAGGTCAGCAATAACCCATAACCCATAGGTCTCTGCTGACAAAACCCATAGGTTTGACTGGTATGTAAGACTATATAAGACTAGTTCCGGTCAACACTGGCCGGTGCTGTGCCACTGTAACTAGTTAAAACCAACTTATTCACATCTTTGCCTCAACATTCTTACTTCATATGACTATAAAGCCTCTTAATATTCTTAAAAATGGTCTCTCTGAAATTAAGAAAACAATCCAGGTTCAGAAGGATGAGTTAGATGGAAAGCTAGCTCGGAAGGAAACTAGAATCGCAAGTCTTGACGGAATTTTAAGGAAACATCTGATGAAGAAATTTATCACACCATTGTGGACTCAATGAAGGCACATGAGAACATGAAGGTGACTGGAGGAAATGATGTTCATGATGACGTTGTTATCAAGCCTCGTCCCACTCATCGTGAGGTTCGTTTTGACTATTGCAAATGACCCAAACATGCGCAAACTTGACACTCTTGGCTCTTTGAATGGGCAGCTTCGCCTTGATGAGTCACAGAGTATAAGGGATACTCATTTAACTGATTTCTTTCAGAAATTGTATTTCTAGTAGGAATCTGTAATCCTAATATTCTAACAATTTTTACGATTTTTTGTTGATTTTCTTGACTCTATTTTTAGCACTCCTTTCGAAACCCATAACCTCTAATAACCCATAGCCTGGGCCATCCACGGAGGGGTATGGGTTATGAGGAGTTCGACTGTAATACCTATTGACTTCGTAGAATACTGTACTATTTCGACCTAGTGTTCACGTCACGCATCACAAATTGTTTTGAACTGAACACTTACGGAACTGTCACAGGTCACACCAGCTTGTGAACACCCAGTAAAATGGGTAACTTTTTGTCACAAGCACTTTTTTTAATAAAAAGGACATTTCAGTACATTTGAACCATCTTAGTAGTCCTCCCAATCTTCCCATTTACCCTTTCCAGTGTAAACATCACATGCATGCTTGAATCAATAGCCTTAGCTAAGTATTGGCTCATTCCGTCAAGTCTTCATGAACACTTTTGCAGCTGTCACGCATCACAGACATCTGTGAACTCCTCGTCCTGTGAACACCATAGGTCACGCGTCACACCCTGTGAACACTAGGTCGAAATAGTACAGTATACCTGGTCATCACAGATATTATAGTTTGCTGATGTCCGAATGCTATTACTTCACATGCTTAACGCAAAGATAATATGAAGCCCAGTGTTTTGCTGAAGGCCTCAAGCGAGTCAGATTTTTGCAACCGTCAGTGCAACCTTCACATCGCCTTCACATTGATAACTTCATGATAAGTTCAACTTCAGTGGAATTATAAAACGGTAGTCGCGCTGTAAACTTGCGGAGCCATCGTCCTGCTTGCTTGACAGCCATTCAAATCGACCATCCGTTAGTATCTAGGTAAGGTAGCATGTATGATTTGTTGGAAGAACCCATTTGAGGTGTATATCGTCTTGGCCACCTTAGAGGATAGGTATTCCCAAGTTATTAGCCACATGTAAGACTCTGGATTAGCATCCAACTTTAACGTCGGTTCCTCGTTTCAACGAGACGTGGAAGCATTTGAATCTAAACTCTGTTGAAACAAACGTACATATTCAAGGTACAACCAGGCCCATAAGGTGCGAAAAGACAACAACACTAGTGATGACAACAAACAAAGGTATGGGGGTGGTGTGAGTAGGAGACGCGCACGTCTAGTTGCAGCCGGCCGGCATCAAGCGGTTCTTCGGCCACGATTGCTTGGACTGTTCCCAGGTGGTAATGTTGGGGTTCGTATATGCCGCATAATACCTACATGAAAGAAGGTTAGGCTACAGCTTTTGGGTAGACGGAAGGGGGACGAACGTGTCAATATAGGCCGCAGTTGGGTAGTTGACAGGATCGCATCCAATATTGATAGAATTCTTTGGTTGATATACCCTAATCCAGTCAACGCTCATGGTTGCCGGGAACGTCATCGTATCGAGGACAATATCTCCAAAATTTTGCGAGAATCCCAGGTTGGCAATAATGTACTGTCGAAAGTTGGTAAACGCATGCTTTTGGAGTGAGAAGAGGAGGCCTTCACCATTGGTTCTGTTGGGACTGGCCGTGCACTGATCTCTGTGGCAGCGTCTGGACCCATGGCAGCTACTAAAATGGTCCAAGCCCGTTGGTTATCGTTAATCCAGGTAATATAGGCATCGTCAAAGCTGTAAGAAAACGTGCCGGCGTCAGAAAAGAAGGATCAAGGTAAACAACAAATCTTTACCCAGGTTTATACTCAAAACCGTAGACGGTATAACATCCTCCATTGAGCTCATAACAATTCGGGTTTGTCAGCGACAAACCGCTGGTGGTTTGTTGGAAGGCACCTAGAAAAGGGACGCCTCAACAACAAGCCATTGGAACATGGAAAGGGTGGTAAGTACCCCCTAGATAAGCGTTCAACGACGTTCTATTAGGGTCGTCGAAAGTGACAACGCCTGTCGAATTCGTGAAGAGATACCGGGCCTTTGATGGATTTATAAGTCAAGGAAATATCAGAGACTTGATTCAACTTACATTGAAAGGGGCCCATTGCGATGACA
The DNA here is from genome assembly GCA_000827195.1 of Laccaria amethystina LaAM-08-1. Taxonomy (NCBI): domain Eukaryota; kingdom Fungi; phylum Basidiomycota; class Agaricomycetes; order Agaricales; family Hydnangiaceae; genus Laccaria; species Laccaria amethystina. The sequence continues at coordinate 138,084 of KN838593.1, read as the reverse complement.
AGGAGACCTGACAAATGACATATATGCAAATAATAGAAGGCCTTACAGGAGAAGCCTTACCTGGCCAACGCCAGCATCAACGATAGCTTCAAAAATATCGATTTCGGGAGCTGAGCGGCCAACATAACTGCCATCCGCTCGCATAGGCCCAGGATGAGACTCGCCCGGGCAAGTGCATGCAGCTGTTCTAACTCATGAATAAAGGGAATTAAAATCAACTTTATCACCCACATAACCGTTGGCCAGGTTGGTAGGACTATTCGGGGTATATCGTCAGCTCTGGAGAGAGTTAGAACGTTATAACCGTACCAGCATATTCTGATTACCGGGATCGCCGTTTGTGACGGCCGCCAAAGGCGTTGCTGTGCCCGGGTAGGTTTGATTGGGAAGTGTGCCGACATCGCAAGAATCGTAACTATACGGCCACTATGATTGGGGTAAGTCGATGGATATGTTTGTATATCGGGCGGCGCATACCAAGCCTTCTACAGTCCCACCAAAGCCAGCACGTCCTAATAACACTGTTAGGAAGGTTCACAAGAGAGCAGGGGAGATTAACCTAAATTCCCCATTGTCCAACTGCGAAAAGAGCATGAGCAACTGTTACATCAACTCTGGAAGTGACGCTTACATGGCGGGCCAAAATCCACTGTACCCGTAATGTAAAACCGGCATAAGGGTCGGGTTAAATGAAGTACGCTACCTGATTGAGCTCGAACCAGGAAGCATCACAGATGCTGCCAGATAATTATGAGCTAAGTCAGATTCTTGAAGATAATAAAGTTACGCACCCAAAATGAGACCCCCAGTAAAGCAGAACTTGTTCCTGAGGACTATGAGGGTGCTTTCTTGTCGGTTAGGTTACATTTTGACATACCACGTCTGGATCTGATGGAAAAATTGTCAAGCAATAATCGCCAGTTTTTGTTGATCAATTTACCATGCCCGACTTGAAACCCAAATTATGGTTGTCCGCTGGGTTTGCCACTTGTTCTAACCTGATCTGCAAGTAACCTCCCTTGGTCGTCGCTACGAATATAGTGAGATGCTGACAGGCGGCGAAATGGGAGCAAATAGACCTTGTCCGGGGTCATACCACTCTAAATCATTCTAAAACATGTTAGCACCATGTTGGCATACAAGACCATCCAACTTACAGTCCCCCAATAATGCAGATCCACAGCTTCCCAAAAGGGATCCTCTCCGGGGAAGAATGTGCGACCGTCCACGTTGAACTCGTCAGAGAAAACTAAAACCATGTCATCACCGGTATGATAAGATTTGGTCGTGTAGGCGCTTTGCGGCGTATCTTTGTCGATGAGACCATAGTTTCCCGGAAGGGAAGGTACTTGGCCCGTTGCATTGGTTCCTCCCAAGTTAAATCCCCCTTGATTCGTTTGTTTGTGTTCGGTGAAATGCGTTATGATTGGATAGCCTGCAGTAAATATGTCAATGGGATCCCATTGGTAAGACGGAATGATACAAACCAGCGCTGCATAGCACATGAGTTATGTAGGTTGGAAAGTATAATAGTGTACTCACAATAGTGCCAAGCAACCAGCGGCAAGGATAGAAAGACATCCAAGATTTCCTAGTCCACGTACAGTGAAAACTGAGCCCCCTAGGTCATTCCGCCTGTCACGTCGCGGGTCGGGGTTGTGAATGATATCGTCGGGTTCGGGCGTAGACATGAGTAAGGGCAGACCCCATTCGTGCGGTGAATGGGATAACGAATACTAGAGACAAAAATATGGCTTCAAATATAGCAAAGTGATGGCATGCAAAATACCTTTTCTGATATCGAAGACTGAGGGTTATGTTTAGAAACTGTTGGCTTTGATTGATCCATCAACACTCACTGGATGGCTAGCAGACGACCGCACACTGGGGGGAGGGCGTGAGGAGCCTGCTGCAGGGGCGGGGGAAGCTTTCGGAAGAAGGCTTGTTGTCGAAGGTGATGGATGATTAAAAGGACGGCCACTCATGATAAATAATGTTGGGGTATTAAGCTAGTTAAGAAGCGCGCTCCTGCGCGACTTGTCGAGTGTAGGGTTGAAGGAATGCGTAAGGAGGGGCCCAGTAGCGGTAATGACCTAGACGCAGGTGGCTGTTGGAGGGGAAAGTGTTGTTCTGGGAATGCCAAGCCATTTTTTGCGGCGGTGGTGACCGTTCCTGGAACCAAAATGGAGAGAGGAAACGTTGATGGTTGTTGATGGCAAAAAATCGGGGTTTTGTATTGCACGACAGGATTCAACAAAATCCACATACGAACGCTTATTGAAACAGTGAGCGGCCCATGGGGGAAATGGTATAGAGGACAGACCGAACAGCCTGGCTAAGAGCCACTAGTCAAGACGTGTCGGGTCCAGGAGCGGTAGTGGTGGGAAAGCAGGGGGCGTCGTCATCAGCTACTCAAATAGATTTGTCCCATGAACGTTGATCGCCATCACTCAACAATCACGATAATTGTTGTCCAGAGTTGAAAGGACGTGTGTCCTTGGGAAGATTTAGATGAGATGGTGAAAGAAGGAAGAAATGAAAACGTCGTATCCTGGCATTGGCAGCCTTGAAGATTTAAGTGCTGCTCAAACACAATTAATGTAAGTCACAAGCTCGCAACATACAGCCTTCTGCAAAATTTTACATAAAGTGCAAATAAAGTGGCTAGGACTGGACGAGTACTACATGGTATTGAACATAATCGTTAACTCCCGCGTTGAAAGCCAAATCTGACGGTAAAGGGAGTATGGGGGTCAATTATTATACATCCAGAAGCTATCATTGACTCTGACGTAGATCCAGGCCTGGGTGTTAAATAATGGCCAGGGGAAGGGAACACATAGTGTCATAAGAGGAAAGCTAAGCCTTGATCTTGCGACTCAAGATTCGTTTATGAAGAAGCCAAGAAACGTCCAGGCCCAACAGACCTCATCTGACATGGACGAAACCAAACCTGCCATCTGGGGTGCCATCTACGGAGGTGAGCCGTATCTGAACACCTTCGCTGTACAGTATTGGATTCTCTGAGAACGGTGGAAAAGGTTCGTTCATGCCACCAGCAGACGATGCCGATATAACGTGCAACAGATTCCCCGGATCGAAGAAATGGGTCGCCTGCGGTTCCTTGCTTTTCGAAGTACGCAAGAGGGTAACAACAATAATGGTGATGGTTATAAGGCTGACGAGTGTGGGCGCAAGGAGGACGGCGGGCGCTGTTTTCGTATCTTGATTCCAGCCTATCGTCTCCATCATGTACGTGCCATTGACCGCGATTCTCATGTTTTGCGGGATAACACTGGAATTTCCTGGGAACAGGCGATTGTCGCTTTGCGAATAGACTGTTCGAAGGAGCTATGAAGAATATTGACAATGAGGAAACCGCAAGAGTATTTTGACATTATTGGCTCACCGTAACACTAAACTCCAAGACACCCCTGACATACTCGCTCTGAAAGAAACATTTAACGATCTTCTTAAAAACATGCTAACGAAAACTTACCAGGACATTATTCAAAAGATCCGGAGAAGGTGGCAAAGCCGCTAGGAACGAGGCAACCGTGTCACCCACTGAGTTCCCAGTTAAACTCTGGCCAATCACCAGACTTCGGAGGAGCATGGAAAGGGTAAACTCGCCAACCCAAGGAGCATCAGTAGCACCCCATGATTGTGAGCCATTGATGAAACTCGGGAAAGAGGAGTTGAAGAACTTGGTGGCATCGTTATAGTCAACAATTATCTTGGTGAGTCTGGGCGAAATTGAACAGATGGTGGTATTTATGGGTTTGTATTTTCCCGAGCCCGTGATAATGAGGTCTGGCGAGATAAATCATTCTGGTTACCTTTACGGGAATTAGAAAGGAAAAAATAGACGGCGTACCCCAGTGTTGTTTCCCATTTTCAGTAACGGGACAAGAGATACCAAAAACTGCGTCGAGATTCGACGACGTTATAGCTGGTGCTGAACGAATCAAAATTAGCCAAAGGAACAATATTTATAGAAAAACCTGAGTGCTCACGAGTAAAGGAGGGCAAAGTCGCATTGACGCAAAGAACTCGTATCTGTGCCAGGGTAATGGTGCTGTTAAAAACCGGTTGGCTCGCGGAAAGGATTTGGATCGACGGTGAAGAAGTGGCATCGAGCTCTTGTTGTTTACAGCTAATATCAGACGTAAAACCCTGCTGGGTCATTGAGAAGCTGACTGGAAACCCCGTGGGTCGGTTGGTCAATTTCTCGATGAGAACGTTTGCAGGCACGGTTGAGCCCGACGTAGTGAGCGCCTGACTTTGTAGTTGAGAATAACTCGCGGGCATGATACCATCTATTAGTGAATTTAAGCACGTATAGGAAGTGAAGAAGATAAATGTAATTACTTGTTGAATTGATATAAGAGATCTGATTGAAGTTGAGGATGCTTGGCAAAGAGAAGCGGGTACTGATGGCAGTAGAACCGCTCGCTTCGACGAGAGGCATCACGTTCGCCAAGAGGTCTGTAAAGTTGGTCATCCATATCAAAAAAATATACCAGATGACACTGAAAGTATATGTACCAGGGGTAACAACGTTTCGATTATCAACCATTAGATTCTGAAAATCCGGGCTGGCCAGATCGAGTTCAAAACCTTCCATAGGAGCTTCCAGGGTAACGCGCTTCGGCGTTAATAACGTCGCCCATCTAGTAGCCATTCCGTCATAGTACGTTAACAAGTGAAAAAAGATCCTTTCGGCGGAGGCTACACTCACCCAGCCGTTTGAGCGTTAACGGCCAGTGTACAGATGACAGCTCCAAGAGTCCACTCTATGCGACGCACGTTGAATATCGGCGATGTTGTGGCCAACTTGATTCCAGAGGTCATCGTACCCAAAGAGACAGAGTCGTTCGGCTGTGAGACGAATCTTGCTAGCGCATATCGAATTGATCGTGTGTATAAACTAAGTCCGGCGATGAGAAAGCGCGACGAGGGAGCGAGCAATAACAAAGCATACTCACAAGCCAGAGATCGCAGATAAGAATGTTGCGAAGAGAGTTGCGACCATAATTATAGATTGCTCATTTCCCTTCGCAGCGACAGCAAGATATGCGGGGAGGGGAACGGTTCGGCTACGCGTGATCGCGAAGAAGGTCCATCCAAAAATAAGGAGAGCTGTCTGGATGATGAAAACACCTGTCGGTGCATAGAATCGTAAACTCAGAAACTTGGACTTCCTGGAATAAATAAATAAAGTAAGGGTTCAGCAGAGGAATATTCACGATAACCAAGGTCACTTACTGTCGACGTCGGGGGGTCGACTTCCAGTTTTCAGAATCTGCGGTTTCCAGCATGGGTTGCTTCTCCATAGAGGTTGCTTTGGTGCGCGGGTTATAACCCAGTGCCGAGAGTGGGTAGGATGTCATGAGGAAGCAGGGTTATTAAACGCTTTCCTTGCCAAGCCGACGATAAGCAGTTTTATTGAGGTCCACAACGCCGCAAATGCAAATAAGCGCCCTCTCCCATGGATCCGGATCGCAGCCCCACTAATTTATGGCAGAGTGCACTTGCCATTATATAAATTACCTAGCACACTAAAAAATTGGCCGCCAGTCCACTATAAACCAGAATTGAGATGCAAGTTAGTTGTTCGCCCAACGGATTGTTCAGTTACCTGTCATAGGGCATTTTGTCATTATTTTGACAGGTTACCGTATGTCTGGATACGGAAAGTTCGAGGGCCATGGCCATTTTGAGAGGTGGACGGCTCGGCTATTTCGCCGATAAGGCCTGAAGGCCCGGAAGAGGCACGCAGGAACCTGCCTGTACATAGCTGTACATGTCAGAAATCTGGTCGAAAAGTTAGTAGAAAGGCCCAGAAAGGGTGGTGGCAGTGACTGCAATTAATGGGGCACTCCGAGATCAGCACTACAACTGCTCGGACACTTCGGTTTGCTCGGTCATTCTATTAGTGGTAATCTTCCATGGCAATTTCGCATTCACCAGAATTAAGCCATAAACCTTACCATACGCTCATTGTAGCGGTTGTTGTCTTGAATATTAATTAAACAAGCCAATTCTTGTGATGAGGGCTCACAGTCAGAAACTCAAAGCTAAAGGAATGTATCGGCGTCTCAACTAGAGATAGGAGAATCCCGCAGAAAGCCAAGCCATTTCACACCCCATTCCATTTCCTTTGTATGTGTGTTTGGTGATTCGTGATGTACCTCGATATTTTCTAGAACTTACTCAATGGTTCAAGCCGCAGTAGTAAGAACCGAATCTAAGAAATCCTTCCTTGGTCGTTTTCAGGTGGAGTGAATCAAATTATATCTCCACCTGACAAGCCTCAGGCCTCGACAGAGTTGGATGATGGTGGTGACCTTCAAAAATTTTAGAAGCGCTGTTGCTAAAACAGCCTCAGCAGGGAGGACCCAAATTCCAGTACTTCAGGTCAGCGCCAGCAATAAAAAAAACTTTTGAGTAGCGTATGACACTTCCCAATTAGACAGAGAGACCAGATGTTATTGACAGTGGAACGTTACGGGGAAAGCGCGGCGCATATCCTAAGTCGATGGGTATAAGAGAAATTGTTCCACTTTGAAACACAGACGAGAAGTAGAGATATTCATGGGTGCTTGGCCACCGCGGACAAGGAAGAATTCAGTTTCTTGCCCATGTCATCCAAAAAGGTTGTTCCAGGTGGTAAACCCTTCTTCTCCGCCACCTTCTCAAATTCCAGGATTGATTCAATCACATCCTCGCCATACTCTTCACCAAATTGCTGTAGGATCCGCTCTCGGCTCAATCCCGGATGATTCGCCATGAGGTTGAGAAGGTATTCAGCAATAACTTGGATCCCTTGTTGTGAGCGAGCGGACATAGCATCTCCACGCATGGTGCGGAAGGTAAGCCTCAAAAACGGGGAAGGGATCTCCACTCGGATGGGACGTTGAACTTCATCGAAGAGGAAGTAATCGACTTCAACATCGCCGGTGAGAAGCGAGATCTGCCTTTGCAGGGCCGGAGACCGCGGGTGGGAGGGGTCTGGGGTTGTAAACCCCACAGCGCTAATCGGGACGTTACCGGAATCGTTGATAGGTAGGGAACGAAGATGATCCGGTACAGTGGGATACTGCCAGAATGGATCGTTGATTGTACCCTTCAGCCTTTTGGAAACTTTCTGTTTCCCGCAATTTTTTTTGTGGGTTCGCCAGTCTTCCTTCTGGCATTCCCTGTGGTAGCTGTAGTATTGTTCGAATAACAAGAACAACAAAACTTACTGGGAGCAGTAGTGCACGGTAAAACTGAGCTTCGCTTTACAGGCGCTGCACAGCATGAATTTTTTGCCGCCTTCAAACATGTCGGGACTTTTGCCACAATTTTCGCAACGAGAGACAGGTTTGGAGGGAGCTGATGACATTGTTTCCCCCCATACCCTTGCAAGACCGGGTTCGGCCGCCATCATCTCGGTGACTGGGTCCATTCCAGGGCTGCCGTGAGCGAAGTCACGCATGATGGATAGCCCAGTTTGTACGGCGAACAAAGCTGATAGGAGCTCCATTAGCATTCAAGTTTCACGCATCTGTGACGTATTTAGACTCACCTAAAAACTCATTCCTTTCAACTGTCAGGAGCTGAGATATGTGCGTATTTGCTGTGGGATCTGACGCATCCAGCGCCCCCTCCCACCACTGACTCGGGAGAGTGTAGAGGGCTTGCGAATCTGCCTCCTTCAAGTTCTTGTGAAAATTGCTAATAAAGTCGAGAAAACCTTTTCCACGGTCCTTCAACATCGAATTGACACTGATCTCTGGACACAGCGCACGCGAGTCCTCGCCAAGAACGGCGGATGCGCAAGCTGCCTGCAAACCCTTCATAAGATGTTTCTTGCGCTCTTTCTCCTCCACCAATGCCCACGCTGTGCGAAAATCCGTCATCATATCATCCCACATCTCTCGCGTCACCTCCTGATATATCAGGGCCCGTCTTGTAAGCTCTTCGCATAAAACAGAAGTGTCGTGGTCTCTCAAAAAATCCTGAACCTTGTCTCGGAACGCGGCGTAGACATCCTGACCAGACAAGGAGCGCAGCCCCTTCTCCCAGTCCTTATTCCAGCGGGCTGGGTCGGTCTTGACGCTTGTAATTTCGAACTTTTCAGAAAATAGACCGAGATCGGGAAACACAGAAGGCGCGGTGACATTATTCGGTGTTGGGTCGGCCATATTGAGAGGAAGTGGAAGGGGGGAGGAAGATTTCCAGAGATTGTACCCAAAGCTTTGTTGACGCGTCGCGCGATTATTTGTCACAACCTCCGTCACGCGTCTTGCCCTGGTGACCAAGCTTCAACTTCGAAAGCAAGGATGTGCTCAATGATCTGCTACCCACTGCCAACTGTTCCGCCGAAATTTCGGAATTCCGCGCTCGGAATGCTCACCTCATGGCGGAAAAGACGCCTTCTAGAAGGCAAGTTTCCCTCATGGCTTTCCATCTCAGGTCGTGCAATTCATTAACTAGACTCCGGAATTTCTCCAGGATAAAAAAAGCTTTCTGCGGGGTTACTTTATAAATTTACAGTACTTGCATAACCTACTCTCCCAACACCTTCAAGCACACATACCCGACTCCTTTGTCGAAGGAATGGCCAACCTCCAGGACAGTGCGGGAGATACCATGGAACCAGATAGGTTTTGCAGCGGTACTATTGATTCTCTTCCCCCCGAGCTCCTTGCGTGTATTTTTGAGATGGCGCAAATTATGTCGCTGCCGTCTGGAGGTCGACTTCGGCGCTTTCCCTTCATCGTTTCACAGGTTTCTCGGTTCTGGCGTCATGTCGCCCTTGGATGCGCCATGTTATGGTGTAATGTGGACATTTCACCTCCTTGGACACGTTTAGACGGCCTCGTATTTTACCTCGAAAGGTCAAAATCATGCCTAATTGATGTAACGCTCACTATTCCCTCGTCTCAAAACGATCTTGACGTATCCAACGTCGACGATCTGCTTTCCATTCTTAACCTGCAGTATCATCGTTGTCGTACAATCAACATTTCAGGGACTTTGCACAAAATTGCACCGGCGGTAATGAAAATCCTGACATCCATGCACCTCGGTCAATACCCCAACATGGAGCGAATTGTAGTGGAAGGCAGTGAAAGAGATTCAGGACTTGATGTGAGCCACCCACACTCACAGATTTTTATTTCGGGCGCCCCAAAGCTCGCCGACGTGCGTCTAGGAGGAATCGGGCTGTTATATTTCCAGCCTCCTCTTGGCACCGTCACGGAACTTCATTTAGCTAGGGAAAAGCGGTCAATTTCATTTAATGATTTTTCTCGGATGCTCAAAGCCTGTAGCGCCCTGAAGACTTTGGCCATCTATGATGACTTGGTTTCTGATTGGCCCACTCCCCTACAAGTCCACAACGTCCCATCCCTTCGCCATCTGCACATATACGGCAATATGCTTTCTGTATCCCAGCTTTTGCTCTCCGTGTCGGCTCCTGATTTGGAAGCCCTCTCCATAGCTCCGGTCGTCGCGTCAGACCTACAGTTAATGTGCGCGGAGAGCAAGCGTAACAACAAGCCATGGTTCCCTGTGTTGAGGTCGCTCACTCTCGCTCCTCCCCATCCCAGTGCAATGAAAGCGATATCAGTTGCCTCAGAATGCTTCCCCACCACTCAACTTCTTATTCTTCCCAATTTCTACTCTGAATCGTTGGTCGAAACTCTCGGACTCAAATCTAACGGCCTTGACGGTACCCACTGGCCTCATCTAGACGGCCTTGCTATCCGAGAAATTCAGGAGAAGAACGAAGCAGCGGTATATTCGCTTATCGAATCTCGACGGGCCGCAGGCGACCCGTTGAATAAAATATATCTAGATGCTGTGTCGATCAAGAGGATGACTCGCTTAAAATGGTTGGAAGACCAAATGTTGGTCGTAGAAGCGGACCCTTGGGGACAACAACAAAGCAACGCGTTACACGCCTACGACCGGGATCGATTTTACGGTGAGCTTAAACGAGTGATACTTTTTTCCCTTCTCATTCCAAGGGAATTTCCAGCTTGCATTGAAGCCCGTTGAAGTTCCACAGCATTTGTCACAAACGCCGGCGGGCCGGACCACACCTTATTCTTATTTATAGTCACAGCTTGTGGACCTTTCCAACACCGTCACATAAACGTCGTTCAGTCCCTTCCCCTTCTCAAAGTTGCCAAATCATCGGATGCATTCAATATATCAAAGTAACACATCGGACTTAAAGTCCTCGCCATCCCACTCAAACGAAGTTAACCCTATCGATGCCCTACCACCAGAACTGTTAGGATACATTTTCGAAACGACACAAACCATGCTGCATTCTTCAGAAGATTACTTTCGTTACTTCCCTTTTATAACTGCGCAAGTATCACAGTATTGGCGGCAAATCGTGCTGGCAACACCTGCGTTGTGGTCAAATCTGGATATTTCACCCCCCTGGGACTTGACCGCCATACAAACTTACATCGATAGATCCAAGGAATCTTTGATTGATTTACGCCTTTCCTACGGCTTCTGTGATTCTGGCCAGCATCCCTCCACTGAGTCCGCTCACCCACTCGCCCTCATCCTCCGTCCTCACTACCGTCGGTGCCGTACCATTGAGGTATCTGGGGTTACCCAGATCATCCCCGCTATATTAGTCGTGTTGGAATCAATGCAGCACAGCACGTACCCCCACCTTCGACGCCTTCTGGTGGAGGGGAGAGAAAAGGCCGAGGATGACCATAATATGGATACACTAAGACTGAGAGACACTCCGAGGCTCACGGATGTGCGTTTGCGGGGTACGGGGTTGCGCTACTTCCGCCCTCCGCTTACCAACGTCACCGAGCTTCATCTGGCGTCGGTGAGGAACTTGCTGCCTTATGCGGCCTTTTGTGCGATGATACAATCGTGTTCCGCATCGCTGATAACGCTGGTTATCTGTGATGATCTTGTCCTCGGGTGGCCCGATTCCGTGGAGCTATTGCGCGTGTACGATATGCCTTCCCTACGCCATATTCACATCTACGGTATGATGCTTGCAGTCTCGGAGCTTCTGCTCACGATCTCTGCTCCGGATCTGGAAGCAATCTCCATTGCCCCATTCACCAAGGCTTCCTGCTGAAAGAAGACACCATGCGCAAGACATCTCCCCGCTTTCCGATGCTGAAATCACTCACAGTAACGCTCAGTCCGACCTACGCAGACCTAATAGAATCATCGCTCGATCAAGCGGAATTTTGTTTTCCTGGAATCAAGACCCTCGTTCTCCCCAATTTTTACTGGCCGCTCTTGTTAGAATGCCTGACCTCCAGAGGGGGTGTCCGTTCCATGGTACCCCGCTGGCCTCAGCTGGATACCGTCGCACTTCGGGCACTTGACGGTAACATCAACGTGCTTCATCAATTTATTTTAGACCGCCAGGTAGCCGGAGCACCCATCCGGACGTTGTATTTAGACGCAGAATCGGTTAAGAAGTTGGTCCATCGCGAAGATTTGAGGCAGAAGGTTTCTATAGTAGAGGCGGATCCTTGGCGAGTCCAACAGAGCGCTTCGTTTTATTCTGAGGAGAAGTCTCGGTTCCTTGGTGATGACTAGATTTCCCTAGCTTCACCGGAATCCTCGGCTGTTGGTAGGCCCTCTGTGGAAAAGGCGGATGAGGAGGACAGGGAGGACGTTACTGGCTGGCTAACCTCGCACTTCGGAAGCTTCTCGGCTAGATCTGGTTTGTAGATTTATCCTCGAATTATGTTCGGACGCCAGATGCGATGGAAGAGTTGGATCAAACAATCGATGCCTTAGAATTCTATAAGTGGTACTAGTACATATAGATAGATATAGGTCCTTGACTATTTTTAGATTGTCCCAACAGGCTCTATTTTTGAGTCTCAAGTATTCGACACCTTTTACATCTGAACAGACAAATACGACGGAGAACCGTGACCTTGCTAACTGAGAACAGTGCGATGCGACGTTCTATTCTTATAGTAATAAAAAGTCTCGAATTCCTAACGTTGTACATTCAGATTGGACGTCCTTAAATAAAATACGTTACCAAAAATATCTTTTCCGTCGCACATATCGTGGATTCCCAACCAGACATTGAATGGTCATTCGGAGATTCCCCCTGCGTTTCACATTTTACATCCTACCCTCCGAGTTTACTTATCCTTCAAATTTTCCCCCTTAAACCAACTTCAACACGCTGCGTTTTATTCTGAGGAGAAGTCCTCGGTTCCTTGGTGATGACTAGATTCTCCCAACTTCACAATTTATTTAGAGCCGAGGGAATAATCGGCTGTTGGTAAGCCCTCTGGCGTGGACGCGGTTTGTACCAAGGCGTAAGGTTTAGGTTGGTGGAGGAGGCGGAGGCGGAGGACAAGGAGGACGTTACTCGCACTTCGGAGGCTTCTCGGCCAGATCTGGTTTGTAGATTTATCCTCGCACACGCCAAACGCGATGGAAGAGTTGGGTCATTGTAAACAATCGATGCCTCAGAATTCTACAAGTGGTATTAGAGATACAGATCCATAGCTGGTCCAGCGATTCTTTGGCTATTTTTAGATTGTCCAAACAAGCTCTCTATTTTTAAGTCTCTAGTATTCGACACCTTCTACATCTGAACAGACAAATACGACGGAGAACCTGTGCGATGTGCTATTCTTTATAGTAATAAAAAGTCTCAAATTCCTAACGATGTACATTCAGATTGGACGTCCTTCATTGAACAGTCATTCGGAGATTCCCCTTGCGTTTTACATTTTACATTTTACATCCTACCCTCCGAGTTTATCCTTCAATTTTTTGCCCCTCAAACCAACTTCAACAAATCGCCCAACACGCCCATGGCAGTAACCGCCGCACCCGCACCAGCACCCTGGACGATCAACGGTCTAGGGCTGTACCTCTCCGTATGGAACATGATGATATTATCGGACCCGCCGAGAGAGGTCGCGAATGGGTGGGTGGTTGGGTACCTTCATAGCAGCACATCGATATCAGCACTCCCCTTCTCTTTCTTAAACAAGAAAACGACACTTACTTCTCCAACCCAGCTCTCACCTCCCCCCCTTGAACGTCCACAACGCCCACAAACCTGAGCACTTTCCCCTCTTTACTCGCGTCTTCCCTCAGTTTGGCGAACTGAGCATCATGCGCGGGCAGACGGGCGAGGAACTCGTCTCCTGTGGGTATACCTTCCAGTTCGGGGGGGATGAGAGACGCGGTTTTTACGGAGGCGAAGGATTGGAGTGTCGGCAAGGAGGAAGAGGTGGGGAAAGAGGATATGATGCGCGAGAGGATGGTCAGTTTGCGTGCTACGTCGAACCCGTTTAGGTCGTCTGCTGGGTGTGGTTCCTGCGTGTGTGTCATCGTAAGAATTGGAGAAGTGTAAGAGGGTGGAAGGGAGGGGAATAGCATACCGTGTACCCCTTCTCCCTCGCAACGCTAACAACGGCAGAGAACGCCGGTCCGTCCTCATTCCCCGTCGAGAACTCGTTAAAAATATAACTCATCGTGCCAGAAAAAACGCCCTCGATCTTGATGATCTTGTCCCCCGTCCCAAGTAACTCCTTCAGCGTCGATATCACCGGCAGTCCAGCACCGACAGTCGACTCGTTCAAGAACCTCCCCCCACCCTGCCTGCTACTCGTCTCCAATATATCTTTCCAGAGCTGTACGTCCCCGGAATAAGCTTTTTTATTGGGAGTGACGACGTTGATGCCCTGTGCGAGCCAGGTGGGGTATAAAGCCGCGACGGCGTCGGAGGAGGTGTTGTCTACCAATATCACACGTTCCTTGTCTTGGGAGACGAGGGTTGTGAGTCGTTGAGTGAGGCTTTGGAGGTCTGCGGGGAGGGAAGAGGAAGAGAGGAGGGATTTCCATTCACTTTTGAGTTGGGGGGCGGGAGGTGAAGTGGGGTTGAGGGTAAGTGTGCGCTTGGAAGAAGTTAGAGAGATGAGTTTGAATGGGGAGTAGGGCGATGGGATGGAGAGGAGTTGAGAGATGAATTCGGAACCGACGAGGCCGACGCCTACTACGGCTACCAGGAGAGGCTTTTGTGAAGACATGATGGATCGACGGTGGACGGTTGAGAGAGGGCGAAGGCGGAGGATGGGGGGAGGGCAACGGAGGGATAATTGAATGATCGACATAATTATAACGCGATACTGATGCCATCGATGGGCATAATTACTACTTCTAAGATATCCCGCGATAAATTCTAATCTGGCTTTTCATCCTCTCAGCCTGCCCCTTCGTGAATTGGTTCAAGCACGAGTCGATGCTATAGTCCATGTAATTATCTAGTACGTACGCCGCTCAGCAAATATAAATCGAAGAGGACGAAGAAGCGCTACTTACGAATGGGATCCACCCCAGCTTGACTACATGTATCTTTGCTCGTAGGACATCCCCTGGTTGGGGTAGCCTCGTACGGCGTATCACTGACACCATCCCCAGGCGCCGCACAGCCGCCCTAAAAGTACACTCCTTGTCAACTACGCGTTTAATCGCTTAGAAGTAGATGAGCGTACCTGAAACGTATGATACAGCCCAACCCAATGCCCAACCTCATGCGTCGCCGTCCGTCCAAGGTTAAAAAACGGCGTGGTCCCACCCGGTAAAGATGAATACAGAACCACCACCCCATCGTCCTTTGGCGCGTTGCTGTACGCGACGGGGAACGTCGAGTATCCGAGGAGGCCCGTCCATTCTCCGGAGAAGCTGGGGGGAGACGAAATTATCAACAAGGTGGGAGGGACGGACGGAGTATGTACTTACTTGACGGAATAGAGGTTCAAGTCGGCCGCACCACCTTTCCGAAGTCTCGCTTTCATTTGGGTTTGTTGCGTCCTGTTATAAGCGGGGATGGGATAAACAAGGTGAAGAGGTGGAAAAGGGAAAACCGACGTCTGCGGCCCTCCATTCATGAACCAATCTTGGTTAAGCGTGTAGTCAACACCCGCAAGCACGAACTTCAACCCCGTAGGTACGTAGTCGGCATTCAAGACGTTCATTTGGCTATTCAATTGCTCCTTGCTGCATTCCACACATCAGTCGGTCTCTTTGATTGGACGAACAACAGAAACGGAGACGCACGGAACCCAACCACCTGTAATGCTCCTATTCTTGGCTACTACATGGATCCACACGTTGATCGGAGCGTTCGCGGAGGTTTCGGATTCGACGAGGATCTGCGAGGTCCTGTCGAGATCGAATCGGCGTTCGTACTCTGCAGCTTTTTCAGAACTAATCTCTGAACCACACTGTCTGGTGTGGGGTGGTTAAAAGTTGCAGGTCAGGAGGGAGGTGAGGGGGGAGTGGCGAGCGTACCTGCTAGGTGCGTTTGCAGTGCTGTCAACCCGCGGTTGAGAAACTGCACCCAGTACGAGGGGAAGCAGGGATATCAAACCCGCGACGACATGGATGGGGGAGAGCATTGATGTTTACTATCTTTCTGGAAGAAGGAACGAGTGAGAATGGGAGATATAGAAAGAAAAAGAAACAAAGGACCTTTATGGGTGCCATGACATAGGAGAACTGTGGCTCAGCCTGCTCAGGACACTTGGCAATCGGATCGCGGAAGGACCGGGAAAATAGGAGGATGCAGTTGAAGTAAAACCACAGCGCTGCAGCTCTTAGTTTTATTCATCGTTAAGCATGATGTTGAGGATGTCGATGAGCCGGTAGCCTACTAAGTAAGAGTTGAGGAGGATCAAACTGAGTCACGATGATGTGACCAGACGCGTCCTCGCGTGACTGTCACACAAAAATTGAAGTGATTTTCTCCAGACCAGAAGTTCCACCAACATGCGCCTCAAAGAACGGGTAATCGGGCACTTGAGCGAATCCATTGACAGGTGATTTGACAAATAAATAAGTTTTATTTATTGTTTGAACTGAAGACAAATATTGTGAAGGAATTCTTCCAATTGAATTGAAATAAAGGATCTACTGTCAGATAAACAAACAATAGGCAAAAATGATTCATTTGTCCTGGGGTTTGTCCTGTTCCTTGCTCAGGTGCCTGATAGATCCTTGTTTCAGGTGTTGTGGTGCATTCCTTCTGCTCTGAATTTTCTCATGGCCAAGGGGTATGCAAAAAAAATTCTGGTACATGAGGTCCTTTTATTTGGATAAGGTCTCACAGACCCTCCCCCCACCCCTTACCTTCCAAAAAAGGAAATAAGTCACATGTTAATTTTTAAAAACCTTCTGAGCTAGGACATGTATCTACTTTTGTCGCCGTTTTCGACCAGAGGTCACTCTACCACTACCATTTTTGCGACATTCATCATCACAATACCATTCACCAATGGGTCTCTCAACCAGCCCAAGACAGGTTAGGTGATACTTAAGTTACATCAGTACTGGCCAAGAAAAAGAGTCTGTTGAACGTACTGCAAGTTTGCATGCATCACAACACAGTAAGTCATCATCGGCAATCTCTTTTTCACACCCTTCATCTGCACAGACACGATTGTCCATCATATCCACCACAGCCTGAGTTGCTTCATGCCCACCCTCCACCGGTGTTTCTATATTGAAAAAATATAAACCATGAACCAAAATAATGTATGGGCTAGACTTACCACAACTGGAGATTGGGGTGGTGCAAAGAGCCCATGAAAATTTCAGGTAGTTTTACATTCTAAGAATTTGAAATGTGAGGAACAGACAGAATCAAATTGTGGACTGTAATAGAATACTCACCTTGGCCTGCCAAGCTACTATGTTGTGAATAAGTATTATTGTAAGCAGTTTTCTTGCATTTTCCAACCTAATATCAATCATGAATAGAGGGAAGTTACGGTGGAGTGAAAAACTTACAGGAGATGAGCATGACAGGTGCTCAGCACACAAGTGGCCTAGGGACCAAGGTGGCCAAAAGAAGGTTGACTGCTGCTGACATAATTGAAGCCATGAAACATTTCAAATTAGCCCCTTCAAGCTCAAAAATACATACAGTTATGCACCAGCTAATGTTACACCAAAAATTAAAATCCATGTAGAAATTTTCAGTCCTGTTGTCTGTCAATAAAAACCATTTGATAATTCCTTATAGTTCAATGCCTTGTTTCACTCAAAATTTCAGATGATTTCAATAACATTTCACTGAGAAACCCCCCAATTACAGGTGTAACACTGTATGGTAAGAAAATTTGGCCAAATCCAAGATTTTAAGCTTGCTGCTTCTCAACTAAATGTTACTCAATTGCCATAAAATTGTACCAGCCTATAGATATTATGTACAACTCATAGGAAAATTCTGTTTTGTAAAAATATATGCATTTTTGAGTGAGCCATCCATCTTACAAAAGTATAACACTTGGTGGTGGTGTAACATTTGATGGTGCATGACTGTATGGGAGCTAAAATTCATAAAAATTTTAGTAATTTGGATAAGGCAACCTAGCCCCTCCCTCCCTCCCTACCCCATATGCCGGGATTTGCCGGTGCACACCTCTTGCTCATGGCAGAACCTAATAATTATTAGGGCCAAGGGGGCCTAGAGATTTCAGAAACAACACAGGGTAGATTTCTTTTTCTAAGCCATCTGGGACCCCCCCCCCCTTCTCCTAGGCCAAAAAAAGATATGTCAGAGGTATTCTAAAAAAAACATATCCAAATTAGGTATTCTATGAAAAAAATATACATATTTAGTAATATTTCAGAAACACTGAGTACAAGTGTCTTGTCATTTACACACTGTGTCATACCATTGCTGAGCAGATCTGTTAAGGCATATGTGCTTTGTGCATTGGAACTGCTCACAACAAAAATGTTCAAAGTTAATACCAAATTGAAAGTAAACATTGTGGATAATGTACCCAAGATGTTTTGCATCTGTTAAACCCTAGTGGAGTTCGAGCTCTGAACTCTTGTGCTGCTCTCAACAACATTGCTGCAAATACAGTCATATATTTTGGCCATATCCTGAGTTCTTTGAGTGCGTCCACGATGTGTCAGAAGTGTGTTGAGAGTGAATTCAGTTTGATTTGTTGCAATCAAGGAGTAAGAATCAGTAAGTGCGGATGTGGACCCAGAGGCTAGTACAAGTGAGTCGCGTTGGTCAGACTGAATGAGAAAAGTGGGGGGGGAATGACAGATATCCCAAAAATTACATTTCTCTGAGTAGAGTGCCTTCAATTGAAGTCCATTAACTGTCCAACCCTATTACAGGTGCCGCTGATGTGTCTGGCATTGCTACAGGGCCCCAAAAATAGATTTTCGAAGCACATTTATTAAAAAAATTTAAGCTCTGCCAGAGGCCCCCCCCCTCTACCTCAGGTCACAGGTCAACATCCTGGGGCCCCCTTGATTAGGGTCTCGGCATCAGTGAGCCATGCCTGATCTGCCTGGGCTTTGGAAGCAGTTCTCCCTCCATCTGCAAGTCTGTGAAGCGTCGCATGGCTGAGTTTTATGTAGGTCCTGGTTGCCTCAAAATTCAATTTCTCAAAATCAAGACAAACCCTACACAAACCACGCCATTGGGGATACTGTCACTGGTCATGTAGTTGGCCACTGTAACTTTTCTGTTGTATTATTAAATAAATAGACATCATTTTGGCCCAATTTTTTTTCGCTGTGTAGACAAATGTATTGAGAGTTGGTCCATGTAGTTTTCATATTTTTTACATTGCATAAAACATCGGTATGAATATTTTTCTAACAGAGGTC
>KN838593.1:83735-103459 GCA_000827195.1 Laccaria amethystina LaAM-08-1 | reverse complement strand
ATCTTTGCCGGCTAGCTTGAAGGAATCCTTGTATGTAATGTAAAATATGCTGTTTCTGCCCAAATACATAGGTCAGAAAAAAATTGGTTAACAGCCCCTCCAGGCCCCCCTCCCTCCCCAGTCAGTTTCTTGGCAATTGTACCCCTTGAGTTGGCTTGGTCATGAAATGAATGTTTATTTTCTCTGAATGCCTCAGATTTATTTAATTTCACCCAATATTACAATATATACAAAAAAAATTGGAGGTTCCAAACTGTCTACATTCAAATTATAATGAAAGGAGATTGAACTGAATTGAACTGAAACTATGAATCAGTGAGACAATTTTAAATTTAAGCATGCCAATGGTCAATGTGTTGATGAAATACAAGCAAGGTCATTTTTGACATTGGAACAATGTCAAACTCTAGTAGAAAAATGCCGCTCTCAAATCAATCTCAAATACCACTACCGAGCCAACTCTTACCGCCAGCCCCCGCGAGATTGCACTTTCCCCCCAGCATACACGCGAAACATGTGAGCAGAAGGCGAAGTACCGTCCAGAGCTACCCTTTACCCCCATACCTATGCTCATTCGCTCAACCTCCAATTCTTCCTCCATCACCATCCCTCCCGCGATGGCTCAAAAGCACCCCCTTCCCTAACTCAACCTCGGCCTTATCTCGCTTTTCGTACACCCCGGAATCCTCATGCAGACGCCCACCGTGCTCGCGGTCTGTGTTTCCTTACTTAGCCGTCTTTTCACGGGATTGGAACGTCCACGAGCGTCGGACTCAGATGGCTTTTGATTGGAAATGACGTGGATGGGGTAGAGAGTCACCATCGCGTAGCCGATGATATTACGCCCTCTCCAATTTTTTCAAGCTTGGGTGGATTCGCAGTGCGAACAGACTGGAGAAGCTCTGATTCAAGCACTGCGAGACGACGTCCGACTTCTCACCCTCCTCAAGTCCGAGCCCGATGCCGAAATCAAATTGGAGCTCCTCGACGAACGCACAAAATAACGAGGAACGTAAAGGAAGTCGGCGTCGGCATTGAGTTTTTTTTGTTGGTGGGACAGGAAAAGTAAGAAGACGATCTCGATGGTCCCACGGACATCTACATCCCCACGGATGGATATAAAATTCTCAAGTTAAGCAGTTCGTACCCGTAAAGTCTCTCCTACCAAAATCTATGCCAACCCATCTCTCCTTTTCCTGCTCGCGCTGCCTCATCTGCGATACCGTCTGAGCGCAATCTGACAGTAGTTCTTGAACCTTGATCACTGTATCATCGACTCGTTTCAATTATCCCCGGCTACCTTTGCCCTGGTCATACCCCCATCCTGTCAGTCGTTTTTCTTAAAGACGCTGGGGCGCACGCTCACAAGAAAATCGACATGTAGCTCTACATACTCTCTGATCCAATATTTGACGTCCGTATGCTCTTTCAATGCCCTAGGAAGCTGCCCCCACCTTCAGCCACGGCCCACGGAAAGGTGTGCGTTTTCTGCTACCCTATCTTTTAACTGCCTTCCATGACCGAACCAACGGTATAGCAGCTCGCCTCATACACCTTGCAAAAGCTTTTCACAGATCCGAGCGACTCTTTCACCCGTTTCCACCGCAACGAGGGCCCATTTCGGCGGAGCTGGCTTTTGCGCGCGGTTAAGGATGCTTCCAGCATTGGGCTGAGGTTTCGACACTGGGCTGTGCTAGGAGGCTGAACCTCGTCGAGGTCTTCGAGGTTCGTTGGCGAAGATAATGACGATGCCTAAAGGAGCGCTCACGGATAATTAAAGGGGTCGTTGCTATTCAACATCCATTGACGTGAGGTCGAGGGTTCTTGGCTCAATTGTTGATCTCTTTGAGTAAGTCTATCGTCATTCCTATAAGTTATAATGGTGGTAGCTAACAGGTTAGCTGGCTCTCGCAGGATGAGAAATATGGGTATTGACCTTATCAAGTCCCAATACTTTTTCCACCGCAGTCCCTCACGTCTTGAACCAACTCTCTCACTCTCTTTCATGAAGCTACTGCAACACGAGACTCGCAAACGGACCCTTCCACTTAATTCCATTATGTCAATGATGGATGAAACCCAGCTTTTGCAATGCCCTTACATAAAACCCCCTCTGCAGTGGCGCCGTTCCCCTTATCTCCCATAAGCTAGTCCCCACGCTATGTTCTACCCTCCATCTGACTAGTTGGGTAGACCTTTCACGGACCACGGACACGCAGATCGAGGTCTCGTAGTCGACGCAGATGTTATGGAGCGGGTGGTCGGAACCCAACAAGGAGACTGCTGGGGCACAAGTGGTCAAGGATGTTGTGGAACATCATTCGAAAACTGCACATCTCCAAGTTGCATAGATCTGCGTGGCCTCCAAGTCGCGTTCGCACATGAGTCGTGACAGCCACACAAACAATGACTGCCATTCTTCACCATCTTATTATTGTCTGCTCTCGACTCTCAGGTCTTCGAATTGTCTTAACGACTTCGGAAGGGGTGAAGAAGCTCGGGAGGCGGGGACGGTTGGATGGATGTGCGGTAAGCACACGAAAGGGATCATGGTGAGGGAGTGGGAATGGTAAGAGTGGGAGAAGATGGAAGAGGTGTTGGGCGAGGGCGTGTGCCGACGTTGAAGGGGAGAACCGCGTGAAGTAAGAAGGGAAGGATACTACAGCTGTAGACGTCGAACGTTGAGCGTTCGGGGTGGCAGAATCGATATCATGGTGTGTCCCTTGTGTTATCGTGTGCTCATTGATGGTCTTAACAGCTGTCGCTTGTACACGCCTGGGTGGTTGTATCATGCTTGTATAAATTTTCACTTTTACATTTCTCGAACGCAGCTGCCATGGGCCGGACGGTGTTGCGAAACCGCAGATCAAATCAAACAATAGTCAAGTCAAGTCGTATTATACTGCCACCTGAATCAACTTGACTCCACTCGACTACAAGTACACACTCTATTCTTCTTGGGCCCTGGTTCCCTCAAGCTTCCCTTGATACAGTAGTACAGGGTGAGTATATATATACAACAATGGCCTACCGACGCCCACTGTTCCCTACTATATACGCACCTGAGAGATAAATGAGTAAACACGTTACGCTTATTATCACCTGAATACCTAAGTAGCACTCGTTAGGTACGCGCGTGAAATTTACCCCGATGTTTGATGGAGGAAGTGCTGAATTACCCAACTTTCGTCGTCATAGCGTACTCACTAATTATAAGCGCTAATGCTTGTCAATTTCAGACTAGCCAGCTATAGAAGACTCAAGGGCCTGAGGCCTGATGCGAACGGATGTGGATGGAGGCGCATCATGCAACAAACTTGAACAAAGTCACAGTGCATTCCTGTGTGCAGGGTATGGTGAACGCGTGATAGCAATTTACGACCTTGATGAGTGTCCGGGAATCATAATTGTGGAGGGAACACAGCCATGTACATGTACGGGCATGAAGATAACACTTTGTGTAGGTATGAGTGTAGGCGAAGACAAATAGTTGACAAGACATCTTTGTGGATGTGTCGTTAGGGATTTGATTTTAACAATGCAGAACAACCAGCGGTAAACGGTAAGACAAGTAAGATAGGAGACTCCGAGGCGGGCTTCGAGATGTGATGGAAATTGACAGATGGGAACTGATGAGGAATCGATGGAAGGTGTCGACGGTTCGTAGCCTGGGTGCGATTTGAGTAGAGAGTAGAGAGTTGATGGAAGGCCGCGGTATCGGCGACTCGAGCAATGCGAGAAGATGGTGACATTGCCTCGAGGTCGCGGGGTAAGTAGAATTGGATTTGGACCTCAGGCTGGATGCAAGAAGTTGGATGGTGTGATTTCGGTAGAATAAGAGTATTGTGCTAATTATCCGACGAGTGAGGAGCGCATGCAGTGTTGTATTGCATAGAAGATGCTGGAACACGGAGAAGATATTGTCCTGAAAAGGCAGGCAGATCTACGATGCGTCATGGGGACAAGAAAAAATTGAGCGACGCCACCGAAAACAAACATGGTGCAACAATGTTAACGGGGGCTGGCAAGATCTCTCACGGTACACATTGCCAACACCCATCTCATTTCCATCTCTCACCTCCCTGCCTGCCCCTTTTCCCATCCCCCTTTCTCCATACCATTATGCTGCTCGTTCAGAAGCCTCCAACGTTCAACCTCGCACAGACCGTATCATATTCGCATAGGAGGCACCCCTCGGCTCCACCTGCCGTCGTTGTTCAACCTACCCGAACACCCGGCCTTCTCTCCCTCTCCAAACCACCGAGGCCGTCGCCTCAGCGTCCGTTGCCCTCCCAGCAACGGCCTACAAAGCCGACGCCCAAGTCAAAGCCTGCACCGGTTGCCCGTGCGCCGTTGTTGAGCTCGGCTGAGATTACGGAGAAGAAGACGCCTGCGTCCGTTGCCTCACCTTCCCCACGGGGCAGATTACAGGCAAAGAACCCGCAGAGGTGCGATTTCATTTTTTAAGTCCTTCATCGTTGTAGTAGTTTTGACATGGCACAGCCCTAGAAGTGCCTCTCACTCCGGTGTTCGAGGCAAGCCCGGTCGCCAGCCCTCTCCACCCATTTCCCAGAACCAATTATTATCCTCGCAGGCAGAGGCAGCCGTAATTTCTTCATCAACAAATCTCTTCGATCCCTTTCTCGATGATTCTTCACGTTCTTCTGCTTTTCGTACTCCCACTTCTTCTCCACCCACTCTGGCTCGTCCCTCCGGAAAGCTCGCAAGAAGAAGGCAGCAGCAGCCTCAGTTCGCTACCCCTTCTCCCTCTCCTGTATTGTCAAAGGCGATTCCCGTCCCAAAACCAAAACGCACCGGTCCATCTACCCTCTCCCGCTCTGAACCTGTCCCGTCGCATATGCCACCACGACCCACTGCCCGTCGATCCTCTTCAGCCTGGAAATTCCCAATTTGTGATGATATGACCGAGGTCGGTGACTTTGACCAAGACCACACCATTTTCCCGCCACCTGTCACCCCCGCACGCAAACAATTCCAGGTGCCATACACTGCTCCCATCTCTGGTCGGTTCCCTGGGGAGTTTTCTTTCAACGGCGTCAACAACTCCCCGTCACCTGTGTCACTCAAGCGTGGCGGTAGGAAGCATCGAAGGGCCCCGAGCGAGGGTGTATTCAATATGTCCTCTGACGAGGATGTGTCCACCGGACCAGGTGGCACCATCCTGAACCCGAACGTCCAAGCTCTGTTCGGACTCGCACGCACCCCAGCACCAGAGACATCGTCTCCCTTTGTAACGCCGACGCTATCCCGCGCTGTTCCCTCTACCCATTTTAGGGAATCCTCATCGTCTCCATCGGCGTTCCCCCTCTCGAGGGAAAAACAACTAGAAAGAGAGGCAGCTGAAAAAGCCGCGGCGTATTTCGCAAGTTCCATGTTCCAGAACTCGCCTAGTCCGGAGGAACTGCCGGATCCTCTTTTCGTTTGATGAATTTTATTTCGCAATTAATTAGAGAGAAGTTTAGAGGTAATGTGGTTTCTCCGTCTAAAGAGCCATACTGATGGAGGTTTCAGCTGTTGAAGTTAATTTTTTTAGATGTAATTTTTGTCACTGCACGCCATCACTCCTTTGCCCGCCCGTTCATTGGCCCGACCCATCCACGCCGACCCTCACCTCCCCACTTGTACCCACTCATCCATCATATTTCACTGCATCGAAGCACACCACCAAGCATCAATGTATCAATACTATTCATCATCACACGCTTTGATCAATATCGTTATTCCTTGCCGAGTGTCATATAACACTGGACATGTCCATCTTGCTCGCTAGGCCATGTTCATAATTTCTTTCGGGTTCTTCTAGGGAGTTCATCTCAGGTTCTTGGCTCCAACATTCACACCACTTGGGCCTACACCATCCATGCCAACTTTACGACGACAACGAGGAGGAAGCGCCTATGTATTAGCTTCCTCCTCCCTTCCTTTTGCGTCGTGCTCCATGTAACGGCGGTGCATCCACACCACACTCTCATACCTCACACTCACCAAAGACCACACAATACAACCAACAACACGCATGCATCTAAATCATTATAACGCTCCATGGCTCTGCGCTTCTCTCTTTTCTTTTTCTTTGTGAACAGAAAACATGGTTATGGCTTACTCGTTCAGGACATCCTCGCTCTCTTACTCGTGCTTCCCCCATTGAAATGGGTGATTCTCACACGTATACAAACAACTATTTGATGTGGATTGCTTATGATCTCTATTCATTCCTCTATCCCATCATGTCCGTTTCGTCTCATTATCGCCGCTTCATAACCCCCATCCACACAAACCGCTTAACACCTCACCCCACCACATCGCAACACATCACGACTATCTATCCGCACCCACTCATCTCATCTCCATCCCTCGCCCATCCATCCATCCATCACCCCCACTTGCCCCGATTCTTCTCTCTGGATTGTATAAAAAATATGGGAACCGCTTCTTATGATGTTGTATAAACTTTTCTTTTGTCGATTATGCCGCGACGCTGATGGGGCTTTTTTTGGCTCTGGTTGGAAGTTTGGGTGGGTATGTTGGGAGGTGGTGTTGGTTTGGAACTTTATGTCGAGGTTGATGTTGACGGGGATACTTTGGTATCGATGTCGATTGGAACACGTCCTCATCGATGTCGGATCGTCTTACATCTTTGACAGACCATCTCGACCTCATCATTACCGGGATCCTCTAGACGCCGTCTCCTCGCCCATCTCGACGTTGCCACCTGGCTCATCTCAACGACATCACACCTCTCCCGCCCTTCCCAAAGTACAGTGTTGGGTGGGAGATAGGTTAAACGTCCCCCGGTCGCGGCTTATAAGTTATTCGCTATCCCGTCTTGCCTTGTCGGTTCTATTTTCCCCCTCCTTTCACTCTCTACCACAACGACCAACCCACGCATTCCGAATTTGGCGTTGGCTACCCTCGTGTTTAGATTTTGCGAGGCCTCATCCTATCCTCTTCCACCAAGCGGATCCTCACAATCACTCACCGTCATCCCTCAAATGCTGTTGTTTTGGATCCCCTTCCGCCTCCCGCCTATTCCTATTTTCTCCCTCCTGGTTATTGCATTAAATAAAATATTGCAATTGTGACATCACCCATGCAAGCAGGTTATTTTATGATCACGCCAACCCTTCCCGTATCTATCAGCCTTTTCAATACTACCTTTTATCCTGCCTCTTCTTTTCCTTCCACCTCCACTTCCACCTCCACTTCCGCCACCCTTCCCCCTTTCACTTCCCGACCCTTTTTTTGAATCATAGCTTATGGATTTTCTTTCTTGGGCACCTCCTTCCCTTCTCCCCCACTTTTTAGATGTGACTTTCTTCATGAATTTCTGGGGGTGCCCGTCCTTTTTTTTTCCCCTACTTTATGATCTTTTCTTTCTCGTCATGTCTCAACAACAACCAACTCAAGTGTATCCAGTATCCGACCAAGTATCGTCGTTGCAATTCTCCCCCCATCCACTTTTTCCCTCTTTCCTATTTTTCTTTACGTATTTTCCCCCTTTTTCCTGATGCCTACCATACACACACACGATTTTGGCGTTCCCCCCTCCCTTCTTTTTTCTTCTCCTCTCCTCTTGGACGGCGCATTTGTCCGTTCCAGGGGGAGCTTGGAAGTGTGCTTGCGAACTGCCTACTTGCCTGTCATCTTGCGTCACCGTTTTCTCCGCCTATGCTGTTGAAGGGTTGGTTGGGTTGGATGGTGAGTTTGTTTCTTTTTGTTGTCGGGTGGATTTTGGCTGAGAGCGTTTTGATAGTTCCTTTCTGCCTTGCCGTTGAGCGCTGTTGCCTTTGCACCTAGGCGGCGTTGCGTCCTTTCACCGTGCGACGTTGCGTTCTTTCACCAGGCGGCGAAGAATATCATACCCCACACCACACCACACCAATGCTAGCACATCCCTCGACTCCATGCTTCATAATCTCAATTCTGCTACAACCCCCCAAACTGTGCATTCCGTTTCAACTTTTTTCTTCACCACATTATGGACTGAAAGATTCAAGTCATACATAGATTGTACATATTAAATCTCCCTTTCTTGCACATTGCATCATTATCTTCCCACCACCACCACCACCACCAACATCCTATCCTTTCGCTATCCCCCACTTTCCTCCAAAACCGACGAAACCGAAACTCATTGTATTACACCCCTCCTCACCCATCTCGCCCTGCATACACCTGTCCCTCCTTACCTCCCCTTTCCTCTGACCATTTATACACGTTCCTGTGATCGTTACACGCTCCTTAGCACTAGTTTTTGTCATTATCCTCCTGTTCATCGTGGCATATACACGAAGTGAATGGAAAAAGATCATTGCCCTTTTGTTTTCGTTACTCTGAGTTTGTCGCATTACGTAATGTCATCAACCTTTGTTCAACTCCACGTTGACCCTCAACAAAAATGGAGGATGTCAGTCCGTCTCCCATTGAACTTCTGTTGCTGATGAGGACTAACAGGACTCGGTACAAATCATAAGAGGCTCGCCTCTAATCAACTACTTTGACGTCTCGCCGACGGGTTTTGCATGGCGCCAACCCCGTCCACAACAAATCGAGGCTCGGCGAGCCGCCATGAGCGACCGCCTCCTCTTCGACATCCTCCTCACGTCCGGAGCCATTCGTGACGCGGACCTCATCTACCCGCCTACGGATCCGCAGGGATTGCAGCGCTTGCTGGACGCGATTGGGTCGTCGCAGTATGACGCACTCAAGAAAAACTGTCTGGTGTATTTTTTGCTGAAGTGGCATCAGGATGGGAGGGAGGAGAAGTTTGGCAAGGCGTGTTGTATACCGCCGCAGTTTACTATGCTGGCGGACGCGTATTGGCATTTGGATTCGGGGATTGACGTTCCGGTGAGTGGACTTGAAGAAAAGTGGTTTTTATTATTGTGATTTTAATTGGGTTTTGCCCCAGAGGGCTGTTACGCTCCTTTCGGATGCGAGGCTGAATAGGGACTATGCGAGCAAGATATTGCAGGCTATTTCGTTGGCGCCTGATCCCGCCCCGCTGATTCGGAGGTATGTCCGCACGGCGAAACCATCGCTTACGGAGCCGATTGATTTGGATATGTATTTGCTTGCGCTGGCGGAGTCGAGTTTGCTCGAGGCGTGGCAGTTTCAGAAAACGTTCAATGACACGGATTTCATGCGTCCGAGGCTGTTCGAGAAGTTGTTGGAGTGGGTTGTTACTCGTGAGCGGGATTGTGTTTGGTGGTGTCGTTGTTCGTCGCTGATGATTGCCCACGTAGCTGAACCACGGCCTGCAGCGTTGACGATGCTCATCTCGTTGCCGTTATCACCCTTTGAAGAAGGCTTACTCCACTCATATGCACAAGATCCTCCTGCTTCAATAAAGTCTTCTAACGCTGCCATTCTTCAAGACCTTGTGTGTGTACGACTAATTCAAGCAGGGAGACACTCCGAGGCGATCAAACTCGACCGTCAGTTCAGCTCCTCATCTGCGACCAGCCAAAACCTCAAGGCGACGCAAGACCGCAAAAAAATGGTGCAAGACTTGTATGCCGCCTTGACCTCTGCTGAGCGTGCTCAGCTCGATGCGGAGTTGAATTCTGCGGAGAACCCTACACCCGCTGCTCCCCCAAGACCTGTCAATGGCTCAGCGAACGTCGCTGCGGACATTACGATGTCCCAATCATGGGAAGATGTTCGACCCACAGACGCGTTGAATCAGTCTACTTCATCGATACAAAACGTACGTGCACCAGATCTGAATGGGTCTATCTCCAAGCAATCAGGTGCACCCCGTTTTGGAGGCCCGATCAGCATGAATCACGCTCGTCTACCTCAGCCTGTAAATGCAGCTCCACTCCTCCCTATTACCTCTACGACCATCACCAAGCCCGCCAGCGGGAGCTCCAGCATCCCCGCACCGCGGAAGAGTCTTGTATTCCCTGCTACTGCACCACTCACCCCGTCGCTCTTGGGTCCTTCACCTTCGTCATCAAAGCAACCACGCCATTCGCTCAACTCACTCAGTGGCGTTGGTAGCCGTATGTTGGGCACCTTTGGGGGCACTTCTTCGCCCGAGAGTGGGCTCAAGTTCCCGCCACTGGGGAGTTCGACTAATGGCACGGGGGTTGCTCAGCCGATCAACTTCACACCCTCGGGGAGTCGACAAAATGCGTTTTACCAGCCCCCTCAGCCTGCCAAGACGAATGGGGTCAAGAGACCGTTTGGCGATTTGTCTGTGAGTCCTGAACGACCAAACCCGTTGGTTTCGATGGACCAGCAGAGTGACAATGAGGTTATGGAAGTTGATGAAAGACGGGAGAAGGAGCCTCATACCAATGGTACCGCGAACGGACATACGACGCGGCCAGACGAGGCAAATGTGGTGCTTGACTTCTCAGTATTTGGGAAGACCCGAGGGAAAACGACTTCTGCTCCGGAGAGACGAGCTGCCTCCCAAAACCACCAGAATGAGCTGTCAGCATCGCAGAGGAAACGGTTACCGCCAGGAGCCTTTCTGGATGATGATGACACTCACGAAGATGAGGATGATGAACCACCACAGCGGGAACAGGAAGAACAGCAGCAGCAACCAAGCAACCAAAAGAGGAAAAGCGCACGAACTAGTAAAAGAACAACAGACGCGCCTGTTAAACCTACCCGTACAACAACGCGTCAGACGAAAAAGCGGGAACCAGTGGGGAGTTTCCCGGGTGCGTTGTCGGATAATGATAATGATAATGAGGAGGAGGGGGAGGGGGAGGGGGAGGAACAGGACCATGTGATGCCGTTACCTGGGCCGCCTCTATCAACTGCAGCACCGGGGAAAGCAGCTGCGCGTCTGACCCGGAAAGCACGCTCGTCAGCGTCCATGTCGGATGTGGGTGATGGGGAGACTGGGGATGGGGTGAAGACGAGGAGGAGGTCGTCCAGGTTGACGACGACGGGAAGTGTGGGTGATTTGGAAGCGCCTGTGAAGACGAGGAAGGGGACGAGTAGGAGTGGGACCACGGTTGCCAGTAAGAAAAAGCGGTCGTAGTGAGCGTTGAGGGTGATGGTGATATGCTGTTTTGTTTTGATTATCTTATGATCAAGTACCCCATTGCCCGTTTTTGCGGGCGGATTTGCTCATGTTCGTTTTATGCAAACACAAGAATTATAATATCGTTGACAAAAACGACGTCCACCCACCCAATCACAGCCTACATTGGGTCCTCTCCTACGAAGCTGGACCGAGTTTGAATCAAGTGCACATACTCATTCGCACAGCAGTCTCAGGTCGTCATTTGAATAATTGCGATCGGCGAACAGCTGGATCCAGGCCATTAGATCTGACCTATAGCCATTATACGCACTTTTTAAGTTTTACGAGCTCAGGCTCTCCATGGTCGTAAGGACCGTGTCGTGGATTGCTGATACGCTTCCAATAATGCCTGGAGAGACCTTGCAATTCTAAGTACTAAGTAACAAATATGTAAATCCTACTTAATGTCGTCTACAACACACCGCATATCATATACTACTTTTAAGTACTTACAACCATCCCTTCGAGCCTGAGCGCATTGATTTCCTTTGGCCCGGTGGCAGGGAGAGCTTGGGCTGTACAACTCGTAACGACCGCCGTATACAACAATGCCACGTCTATGTTAACCCCGTCAGTGCCTGAGAAGGTGCGCGACTCTGATTGACATTCGAGCATAGAGGCGAACGAAAGTCGTAAACATGAACCTTATCGTCAGAGAAAAGACAAAGCCTAGCGGAAAACGGACAGAGTGATATATTAAGATATTCATTTTTCCATGTCTCAAGAATCAATGGCTCATTATCCCTCGGAGTTGATGTGTCCTGAGAGAACAATGCGGACGTGTGGGTTTTGATGATGGATCCCTCAGTCCAGCACATAACAAGCTGATCGTGGCATACGCGGTAGGGTTCGATGAAGAAATCTATGTCTGGGGTGGTCATAAGCTCATAGCATGCCGTCTTTTCGATGGTGCCCCCAGTCATATCCTTGTTGAAGGCTACCACATAGCGCGAGATCGCAAAGCCAGCTTCGCTTTGGAGGACCATGTCGTAACACCAAGGCTCTGTATACCAGTCCCAAGGCCCTTGAATCGTAGATTCTGCCTGAAAGGCATCGACAATGGGGGGCATGCATTCAGGATAATCGATTCGGAAGAGTGGGTTGATGATAGGGACGTCCACATATGGCAAGGTGGTACGTTCACGATCACGGGGCAGAAGAGCTGGTATGTTCCACACGGAAACGCATGCACTCCCAAATAAAATAATTGAGTCGTTGGCGATGATGATCTGATACATAAAAGTTATTATGTGTGGTATAACATAGCATCACATTAAACGCACCTGATGGAATTCGTCCAGGACGCGCCACGTTGCTGACGTATCGGCTACAAAATCCCAGACTGTCAGGATGTCATCCCGTATAAAAACTATTCGATTGAGATGTATTGAATATAGTTGGGTGGAGGAGCCTAAGAGCATCCAGTGGGAGAGTAACTCCAACCGTGGGCTGTCATGGTGGGGATATATTTCGTATACCTGAAGCTTGTACCATCTGATTTAAATAAATTTGAACTGAGCAACTTGACTGAAATTACAAGACATGACCCACTGTTCACTTTGACCTATTTGTTCCAGCTCGTCTTCAGCAGGCTCACCTGAAACGCAGATTCGGAGAGCTGATCCATCTGGGCTGGGGTGAACCAGAAACAGCCACTTAAATTGAATTTCCACAGACGCGAGAAGTCGAGTGTTGCAATCCAATAAGGTATCCGGGGTATTTCCAAGGTCGTACACACTCATTAGGTCGTCAAAAAAAAGGATTAGGTACCGACCGCCAGGAACGAGAAATAGGTCAGACAGAGTGTCACCCCATGCAGTTATGCCGCCATCACCATGGCTGGTAGGTCCGCAAAGAATACGCTTGGTCCTGTGCGGCTGATCATCACCCACTGGCAGCGGTTTATTGGCCGAGCCGATGGATCGCCACAACGAGGGTATGACAGCAGCATGTTCTAATTCCAATAAAGTCATCTCCATGAAAGGAAAAGAGGGCGCGAAGACGGAATTCGCAACACAAACGAGTCGGAGGGTGTTCAACCAAACCTGGCGTTGCAAGGTGGCTTCATGTAAAGTTTTACATGTCTGTGGCGGATTAGCACCTTTCTTAGAATAGTATATGCAGAAAATAGGCCTTACTTTTCTGAGAGCGATGATATCGAGGGGACCTAGAAATGGGAAGAGGTGTAGAAGTAAATCCAGCGGCAGCGCTGACAAGAAATCAGGGGAGCTGCTCGTCTTGAGATGATCGCATCGGACGTTCTTCGCCACACAATCCATTTTCGTTAACACGGATTGGCAGTTTCAGGACCGAATTTAAAAGTATGAAATGGGGGCGGGCACGGTCGGACGAGTCAAGGGACTTGGATGTGACCAACGAATGATATGAAATTTCTGTAATTGTTTTGCATTGCCACAGTGCACACCTACTTGTACAGACCTTACTATTACAAATGATAGTCGATTACGCCTCCTCTTATCTTATCTCCAGATGTCAAAACTTGAACAAGGATTCAAGGTGTCCACAGTCCATTCCACTGAATGGGCCCTGCCAGATCTATTCAAGTTTGCTCTGTGGTTATCGCGAACTCACCCTTCAATTCATCCCCCAAACTTTCCGTTTCTCGCCTTTCGACGTCAGCTTTGTTGACAGAAACTTTAGTTTTTTCTTTCCCAGTATCGAAATGCTGAGAACTTGTAGATCTGCATTTACAAACGCGGGGATATCCGTTTTCTCCAACAAGCAGAAGGCATTGGGGTGACAGTGAGAACAACAGGTTCAACTCCTTAACGGAGTCCGTCCTATCGTTGCTCTCTGCACATGACGACCAAGGTAACTACTGTCACCTGTCTTGTTGCACCTTCTACTCACCTCTTTATTCCCTTGGTCGCCTTGGACGCACCTTCACGCAGATTCTAGGCGTTGTTCTTGCATTATCGCGCCAATGTCGTATTCCGAATAAAAGCACCCTCCGCAAGATGGCACTACAAACCAAGTCCACCAAAGCACCCACAAGTTCCTCGAGTTATTACACCCCTCACATCTTATTCGTCCTTCAACTGAATGCCACGTAACAAATCAACATGGCCAGGTACTTTGCCCACTCTGAGGAAGATTTTTCGGATTCCCAAACGCCCGCATAAATCGTTTGGCCGATTCAAACGTTTGCTGAGAAGGAGGGAGCGACTTCCCGCTCACTCGTCTCCCCCCCTTGCCACGCCTAAGGGCGATCGCAAGTTGAGTCGTCGCCCGTGGTCAGTGTTCTCAAGACGTGCGGTCAGCGGTTATGGAGGACCAAGTACCGACACAGTTGACTTGGGATTTGGGTGTCTCTATGACATCAATAAATCATTACCCTTCCTCGACGTCGCAGCTGCTAATGCCGACATGGCTGTATCAGCTGATGAACACAGTGCCTATCAGAACTATGCTTCAACGAGCTCTGCTCCTCCACCTCTGTCGGCCCTTAGTGGCGGATTCTTTGCAGGTCCGGACTTGAAAGATCTGCCCTCATCTACCTCAGTTGGATTGTCAGAGATGGATGTCGCATTGCAACACAGTTTGCTGGGTGCAGGGGCCCTCTTCGCTGCCAACTCGACTGCCTCGACGTCTCAAGCAGGTCTTTCGGCACATTCCTTCCTATCGAATTTGCAACCTCCCAATGCCCTTGGGCTTCAGTTTTTGGACTATTCCGAAGAGATTGTTGTTCCTCGACCGAATCGTCCGTGGATGAATTACCTGCCGCTACCCCCTTTGTCACCCTCCCCTGAACTACCTTCAACCCCTTCCACTCATGCTGGTGAATCAACTAACGAACAATACGATTATGGAACGATATACGAAACCGCCTTAGCGGCAAATGACGATGAACCAACTAATGAACAATACCAAGTTACGACGCATCGATCCTCGGCTAGCTCGTATCGCACCGGTCCTGAAAGCCTTTTCTCGCAACGAGAACATCAACCAGAAAAGGTTCCAGAAACCCTTGGTATGTAAATTTCATTATTGACCCAAGCTGAGAGCTGATGTTAGTCCTTCAGTTCCATCTATCGCCCAAACAATCATCAGTGATTACTTCAAACCAAGTAAATTTATCATAGATTGGGAGATATCCCTGATAGACATGCAGTCCGTTCTCTCTGCGCTCCGGCACTGTCTTCAAGACCTTACTATCGGTCCTATTGGTGTTGGACAACCTACCTCGCCTTCCGCGACGGCAACGATCGATCTATCTCATCTAACATCTTTGAAAGTGGATCAGGTTGACTTTCCCTTCTTGAAGGAACTGCTCGCTTCTGTGAGGATGGACAGCCTCAGAGTCTTAGACCTCCATTTCGGATCGTCGGTGGGCGTACCTCATGAGCTGAATCTTGGATGGAGCCGACTCACGGACGTTATCCTCCGTGATGACTTTTGTCCTAAAGTTCTGGATGACGTGATGGGTTCTCTCCGCGACGTCATCCGGCTGAAATGGTTGGGCAAGTTGGCCAGAGCAAAGTGTAGGGGGTATTCCTATAATCTCGAATCTTTGCAAGACCTTTCAGTTTGCTCAAATGAGGATGGATACGCTTTCTGCCTTGGAAATATTCACTCAATGACTCTTCAAACGCTCCATCTTTCCCATTTTTCACCTTTCATCCGCGGTCGTAGGCCCCATGGCCTTTTGGGTGTCAGAAGTCTCTCCATCGAACATGAGATTGATGCAGACCAGTTCTTGTCTACGTTACACCACTTTCCTGCCCTTTCAAGTGCAGATTTTGGAATCAACGGTACCATGATAACGGAAATATCTCGGTGGTTCGCAATGCAACAACAATTTGCTCGACTCGAGTCACTCACTTTGCGGAGTGTTTTCCTCTCCAATTTTAATGCCGATACCACTCTCTAAACTAACGTCTCTTGTGATAACGTTTGACTTCAAGACTGAAGCGAAGCACCAAATGGGATTTGCAGATTGTCCGCAAAAACAAGAAAAAATATCACTGTACTCCATTTGTCTCCTCGATGCTTATAACACAGGGAGAGTTACGGTCGACTTTGGACTCGTCTTAAGCTTGACAACCAACTTTAGTCTAACCCAAGAGTTACTATCTCACTTTCACGCTTCATACATTTCACTTCTGTACACGATACATACTAGTATGTACGATCCAATATTTTAATGAATTATACTGACTTGATGTACTTGCAACCACTCATCTACTAAGTCA
Organism: Laccaria amethystina LaAM-08-1; assembly: GCA_000827195.1. Classification (NCBI taxonomy): domain Eukaryota; kingdom Fungi; phylum Basidiomycota; class Agaricomycetes; order Agaricales; family Hydnangiaceae; genus Laccaria; species Laccaria amethystina. The sequence continues at coordinate 87,175 of KN838593.1, read as the reverse complement.
AATTTCAAATCCCCACCCTGTTGCCTGCTTCAAGAATTGGCAAGTAGGCGGACCCGCGAACCAAGGAAATGAAGCGCGCTTACGTAAATCGCGTCCAACTTGCCGGCACTCCTCCGACTCTTGAAGCTTGAAGTCACTTCAAAGTCAAATTTTAGGCATCAAAAAGGAGGGGTTTTGATCGGAAGATATAAAAACTTGGTTCGGTATTGTGTCGCCTTCTGTCGCCTGACTTCATTATGCGGCTGTTTCCAGACCAACAGACTGAGACAATAAGGTGGAGTTGAAGATGATCGACCGCAACACAATTGACCTTCGACGTATTTAAGTCCCCGTGTTCACTGAAGTATGGGCCCATCGCAAGTGAAAGTCCATGCCTTACCGTAACCCAACATCGTTGCCACAATTTCAGGGAGGTACAAGTTATATTCGTCGGGCAGCAACTCCGTAAGCTTTGCGTGGCCACACTTTCAAATACATCGACCAGTATCGACTAACTTCTGCTATCTAGACGTTATCCTCTTGAACTGGACAAGTCCGCCATTTTCAACTCATCGTCGGATACTGGGGGATCTTATGAGGCCATTTCTATCAACCATCTCCCCCTCGAAATTCTCGCGGAAATTTTCCTTCTTTGTTCAAAAGGGTCTGAATGCTGGTTTCTTTTCGACCGCCCCGTCGATGTGAGGCGTTGGCGAGCACCATTGTTGCTTTGCCAGGTTTGTCGTCATTGGAGAGAGGTTGCTATATCTCTACCGCTACTCTGGTGCTCATTGTCGGGCACGGGATTTTTCACTCCACGTCCTGCGTTTATCGCACTCTGGCTTGCCCGTTCTCGTGATCTTCCACTTTCGTTGACCCTCGCAGCGCCTTCGGTTCATAACCACGGACCAAAATATCATGCCCACGCCTCCAAAATGTTCGATTTATTCTCGAATGAGATACATCGATGGCGCACGATTGCGTTCAATTTGAACGATAATCTCGGTCGCCAGTTTATTGCCACGGTTGATTCCAAGGCGCAAATTTTAGAGGAACTAGAATTGGTCTTTGAAGAACCCAGCAGGGCAAGTGCCGGGGTCTCCGCTCTACTTCCATCCTTGCCTGAGCTTCGCCATCTATCATGGTACGGAAACCTGTCGACAATATCTTTGCGCAGCATACCATTCCATCGGCTAACGCACATCTACATGACCTCACGCAACTCCGTGCAGGACGTGGTAACCTGCCTTTCACAATGTGCAGTGGCGTTGAAAATACGTTGGCACGGTGTCAGATGTGGGGATTCGTCGCCTGTTTTCGAACTACCGCAAACTGCACTTCCTCATCTGCAATCGCTAAATTTGGAAGGAACTGGGGATCTCGCTTATATCCTATCTGGGCTTATTCTGCCATCCCTGAAATATCTGTGCATAGAAACAAGTTCCGAGACGCAGTACTATGGGGTGCTCGAGGATTTTTTCAATAGGTCCTCCTGCCCTCTGCAAAAATTCATCCTTGTGGATGATTGTGTCGACCAGGGAAGCGTTGTCAAGTATTTGACTATTCCTTTTCTGGAAACCATCCCAGATAAAGAAATTTACTTAGGGGGAGGTTGGGAGGATGATGTTCTTTGGAAAATGCAAGAAGCCAAGGATTCCCAAGATAAGTTTACCTTTCGTCGACATCAAATTAACGACCCCACATGCAACCCAGCGTCCATCTGCACATGGAAGTGAGTGACCGTGGATTGTATTGCAGGGATTGACTCGTCTATATATCATTTACGTATTTGGCAGATCTACCTGACTGCTCGGCACATCCATAGTAAGATAACGCTGGTTCTAATCTGAATGTGATCTTTCATGTTAGGTTTCATATAGATTTTCTCAACTTCTTCGGTCCTCAAATACCGAGGATCTGAATGGTCGAGTATTCATCTACAGTCTAGTACAAGTTTGGTACAGTCGATAGCTTGTTATTAGAGTCGCGAGACAGTCGGTATAAGTAGGTGCTTTGATCAAGGGGGTCCAAGAATCTTAACAACGACACGGGGTCGGTAAATTTCTTTAAGCCACTGTCCATGACCCCCCCCCCCTCCCCCTCCTTCCTAAAATAGCAATGTTGGGCTAAAAAAGGAAATTTCAAAAAAAAACATATTGTATTGTTGGTTTACAAGGAGCAGGCAAAGTGCAAAAGACCAAAAAACAAATTTACCTTAATCACGCCGCTTCTTTGAACGTGAATCCTCCTCACTCACCGTGGCAGACAATTCTTTGTCATCTTTGTCATCGACTGCTTCATGGGTTGACCCTGCATTCCCGCTCTCTGGTTCTGAATCCTCATCTGTGGCTGAGCCCTCCTGGTCTTGATCTCCCAGCTCATTAGCCTCATCCTTGTCTTCACATTCAGTAGGGCTTCGCACCGTATTTACGGGTGTTTTTCGAAATGAACGGTTTGCGAGAGCCCGAAATGATTTCAGCTCACGAAAACTGTCCCTAGATGCCCTCCCTGAATACCCTATTTGACCTGAAAAAAATCTGGGGGCAAAGGCAATTCAGTGAGGTGAGGGATGCAAAATATGGTTCACCCTTATGGGTGGCATTACGGGGTAACAAATATGGGTAAATTTTTCGAAAGCTGGCCACATTTTGGCCCAAATTCCTAGTCCCTTGCCACTCAGCGAGTTTGGGCCAAAAGGGGACACATTTATTGACCAAATCTGAAAATATGGCGGCCAAATCTGAAATTTTGCCAACAATGATCCGGGACCAAAAATTTATATGGGGGGTAATTACGGTTACGGACGGTGCGAAGCCCTAACATTCAGTGTCACACAACGGTTGTTGTTGAGGTTCATAAGGAATATCACTAATAATCACATTGGAGATCAATGAATTAAATAACAATGTTTGGAAGCTCAGGAAAAAACCCAATGACTGCTATGAGCTTCAGAGATGGGAAGCTTTGACTTTGGCTTGCTGAACTTTGATTTTCCCCTTTTTTTGAATCTACGCAGTCCCTACATTGATATCTTCACCACACTCAGTGCAACGTGCGGTTGTGTCGACATTGTATTTTATCTTTTCCTTTACACATTGTCTAGTCCAAGGGGTATGTTGGAAATTGCCGAGGGACACAGGGTAGGGGGGGAGGGGGGGGCATATCAGCCTTAAATGAATTTTTTTTTTGATGCCGTCAACAGCTTTGGAAGGCCAACACCGATGATTTGAAGGCATTTCGGCCCTTTTTTAGCCCTACTGACATCATTCTGACACAGCTCGAGTCATTTTGGATGAGCTGGATGGCAAAGTCGCCATGGACCCATATACCCCGCATTTTTTTCCACAGCCTTCCTTGTTAAATGTTAGCCGGAGATGGCGAAGAAGAACAAAGTGCATTTGACATGTCCATATTCATGTGTTTGTTGATGTTTCAATAATAGAAACCCTCTGAGTACACAG
>KN838593.1:11039-69495 GCA_000827195.1 Laccaria amethystina LaAM-08-1 | reverse complement strand
GGGAGCATCGAGAATCGGTCCCGATTTGGACTCGAAGTGCTCAAAGCCCTCGTTGATGTCTTCGGTCGCAATGTTGCTTTGAAGTTGAGCCCTTCTGGAGGGTACAACGATGTTGGGTGGGTTAAATCGCGTGAAGTCGAACGTGGGATGGTGTCGACTGACACTTTTCTGTTTAGTATGCCATTGCAGGAGACACTTGACACCTACCGCTACTTCATCAGCGAAGCCGACAAGTTAAATCTCTCTTACATCACTTTGGTTCGGTATGTAGCCCACGCTGATGTTGAAATTGATGGTGAGTAGCCCCGTATCCCAGAACAATGCATATCGTGAACTAACATTTACATTCGAAGGCAAGAAACGGGGGATCCAGCATGACGTGCTCGAATCTTACCGACCCTACATTAAGAACGCCAAGATATTCCTGAATGCGAACGTCACTGCGGAGGAAGCAGACCCTCTGATTGCGGCTGGGAAGATAGACGGCGCTGTCATTGGCTTCAGCTGGATAACGCATCCAGACCTTGCGAAGCGGGTGTTGCATGGAAAGGCTCTTGATAACATTCCAGATATACCACATTTACAAGGAGGAAAGGGGGATAACGACTGGGCCGTCGGATATACTGACTACCCCGTTGCTGTATACTAGATTGAGTTGTATTTAACAGACCTCATAGCTGATGCAACAAGGATGATGTATTCAATGTCCTTGGATGAACTTGAAGGCAAGCTGTATTGTGATTTCTCACAGTCAATAGTTACAGTGCCTTCGTCGCCTTCTAACATCAAATCCACAGCGGACCACTGTTTATCACATTTTCATCCTAGTAACTGGGAAATATGTCATGAACCTCTGGCAGATGCCTATTTATACAAGCCACAAGTTACACACCCGAGGAGGGAAACCCATGAAAACCCAAATATCCCAACGAAAGCCTCCATGAATCAAAAAGGGGTATATATACACACTGACCCTACAACATTGTCTCATATATGGCAGCAGGACAACCTGTAAAGTTATGCAACACCCACCTGGCGAGTTCTGGATGTGTTATCTAGTCGTCTTAGTAGGAATGGTTGAGGGATCGAACCATGCTATAAAGCATCTACTTATCATCTCCTCACGCTAAAATCATAACGGAGCATCGTGTCTTGTTGAAGGAATGGCAAGCATTGACGTATGATCGTTCTCCTATTTTGCGAAGCCTCCATTGGCCTCCAGGGAACTACTGTGAAGCGATTCACCATGTGTATCATCTTGGGGTAACGGGCTACTAGATCTTGGGAATTTATACAGTGACTGGCTGCGAACATCTGCATTAGTATCCAACTCAAACGTCGGATCCGTAAATGGGGGTTCCTCGGGTATTTTCGTCCATACACGAACACCGCCGTCATGGCTGCCAGTTGCGAACATGTATGGGTTATCTGCAGCATGGTTCCACGCAATACATGTTAAGTCTCCGCTGTGCGCTTGAGCACGAATGACATGGAGAAGCGCTCCTGACTCTTGATCCCAGATGTGGATATCGCCAGCTACCACAATCAGAATTATTGAAGCGAACACTATATAATAGGAACCTTTATCACCTTTCCCAGCACATAGTACCAGTTCATTGTTTTTCCCGCCGAAGTAACTTCGGCCCGAAAAATCGATGGGAATTTTAGGCATGTAGGTGTGTCTGTATGATGGAGAGTACAGTTTAGAAGTATAACTAAAAAGAACGGTACGGACCTTAACGTGAGTCTTGCAGTAACGGATTTATTTCCCCGATCCTTGACCAGCTCCAGTCTCCATAATTGCGGCGGTCCCTATAACAAAAGCCATTAACTAGGGCCTGCGGATCTAAATGTATATATACCTTGTTCTCGGAACCAATCAGCACTATAAGCCCTCCTCCGGGCGTCTGACCTATCGTAATATCCCGAACGGCGTTGAGAACAGGTGTTTGACTTGCGAACAAAAAATGAGAGATAACAGAGGTATAGAAAAAGCCACCTACTTCTCAATCATCTTCGTTTCCATGTTGTAGACTTTATGATAGGCGATTTCAGACATGACCCCTACCATCCAAATATGACGCACCAACAAGACGGTTCTCAACTCGGGATTTAATGGGATGTAGCCCAGTCGGTGATTCCAGAAGGGGGCCAACGCCTAACACTCGAAGGGAATCCGGCGTAATTGCAACATCGTGAATTTTCAAGCGGCCAAAATCATAATGATCTAACTCCTGACGTAAGTGGAGAAGATTAGGGGAAATCCGGACCTGTAGCCGAAAAATGGACAAACATTGCCATTAATATCCTAAATGTCAAGGTTACTTGAGAACACGTTGTGAACACGACTCGGAGAGAAACTCACCAGTTTCGTCACGATCGACTCTTCCACAGAGAGGAACGCTATGACGGTGCTTGTCAGTTCCGAACGCTCAGTGAAGCTGAACGTGGTTGCCACCTTCCCCTCCTGGAAACCAGCAAACTGTTTCCACGGCGGCATCACGATCGATAGTTTTCGCACAGACCCCGCCCTGAACAAGGTTATACGACGAATCAGAGTCGAGAACGCCGACGATATCTGGTATAGTGCCTTTGTTGACTCACCTCAGTCCATACATTGATACCCCGTGCCATTTTCGTCAACAACAAGTTTCCTGTTGGGGACCTGAAGCAGGTAAGATAATGTCAAGTCAACACAATGACACGAATTGTACCAAGCCACTTGGCCGACAAAGCCCTGCGTGTGTGCAAGGGTACGGTGGGAGATAAAAGGGTCCTGACATGCAGATTGGAATCGGATACTTGCCGCGAAGATGTATAGAAACATAACGTACACCAACTCGAAAGATAATTGAAGTCTTATCCCAGCTTGAATGAAAACAACCGGTTATTAATCATAATCCTCGAACACCACTCGAGTGTGAACCTCACCTTGACGTGGCTAAGAATCTCCCGTCAGGAGAGAACTGTAGGTGACGCACGAGTGCGTTGTGTGCGGCTAAATCCTGAGTGGCCTCTAGAGCTGCGAGCTTCGGTACCAATGTTGATATCCGGGACTTGAGAACAGTGACAGGCTCAATGATAGCCCTCTTCCTGTCATAAGGTCCAGGAAGACCGGAAGATGTCGTTCTTCGCCTGTCTGGTTGAGCCGTGTTTCCAGAGGTAGATGCTAAGGCGGCCATGCTGTTCCGCATCCTCACGTTTTGGAAGGCCTTTAGCCATAACTGCCTCCCAGGGCTAATTGGGGACGCTTCAGGTAAGGGGGTCTCTTTTTCCGTAGGGGAATTTACGAGCGCGGACGGCGGTACGACGTGGGCCGGCTTCGGGGATTCCGTCAACACTGGCAGGGTAACGCTAGACATCCCAAGTTTGACGGGGTTTGATGACTCCAAGTGGGAGGGACGGTGACTAGGGCCGCTGCCGCTGGTAGTAGGCACACCACTAGCTTCCAAATCGTCGCCTTCATTATCTAATTCGCTCGAGGAGCAGAGGTTCCTGAGCCATTCGTAGAGTGACAAGAGCGCTGCCCAGGTCTTCTCAATGTTGCGACCCAGAAATTTAACGACCGTTCGAATCCAGCACAACACTGGGGTCTGTATAAACTGTTCTATGCTCTCAATGAGCACATCACTGAGCCATTTCTGGCCACGATGTCGAGCGTATGTCCAGCGTTCTGATGCAAACCACGCAGAGACGGCTGCAAGGCCGAATGAGGTAAACGTAGTAAGCACAGTTGTGAGAGTAGTCGTTACGAACGACTGTGGAAAGCCATCAAATGTCAATTGAGAGGAGTCAGGATCAGGTATAACACCAATGCTTACCTGATGCGAAGCATAGGTGAAACAGCAGAGTCCAATAGAGAAACAGGCGACTGACAATACGAGAAACACGAGGGGAGATCGTTTAATCCAAATCAAAACCCACCAGGGCACCCGATTCCCTGGTGAGCGGCTGACGTGGGCCGGGTAAGCAACCAACGGTCTCTTTCAGGGAGGGCAGTAAAACCGGCTCACTACATTGCTTGTTTCCACGTGAGCCCCAGGAGGCTATTAACAGCTGCTGCAATGCTAAAGACCATTGATGCAAACCACATAGTGTTCACAGCGTCGGAGACAGCGTCGTGATCAAGCTGATAGGAAAACTGCATAGTCGTAGCCGTCACCGCCGAGAAGAAGGTGGCAACTGTCGACAGATTCAATAGATTGTTTGCGGCATGTTCCTGCGCGAACCGAATAGCTGGAACACCTGCGTGGCATTAGTGATCACAATAGACGTGCAGAGTGAAAGTGGAGGGGCTTACCAACATCAATGAACATGCAGAGAGATGAAGTTATGCCATCAATATGCTCACCCATTTCATCGGTGAGATCGTGTATGTATCGTTGCACCGCGGGGTGTCGGAATTGGCCCACATATTCCTTGAGGCAAGAAGACCAGTACTAGCAGTAGAGATGTTGTTTCACGGAAGAAAAAGAGATTCCAGCACTACGAACCTTCAGATCACCTTCGAATGACAAGATCGAGGCATTGACAACTTCGTCCGTAAACTCCGGAAACTCGTTTAAGGTATCCAAAAATGTTGTCACCTCCCTCGCCAAGGCCTCCAGCTGTTCGGGGAAACACTCCGGGTCCAATTGTTCGGTCACAGCAGGCCTCGGAACGTGTAAGGGTGCTTTTCTCCTTCTTCGCCTACCACGCCTTGGGCGTCGTTCTGGTGCATGAAATTCCGAAATTGATTCACGAGAAATGTGCGTGATTTTTCGCGGAAAAATATTGGCAGCGTTCTCCTGATAGAGGTAATGAATTTGAGCCAAACGTTCTCGAAGTCGGTAGGCAGAAGAAAGAATTGCAACGGAGCTTCCCAGTTGACGAGCGGCATTAGAAAAGTTTCGAAGCTGTTAAGGTAAAATTGAATAAAGGCAACAGGATGAAAGGTGGGCCTGCCTCTTTATCAAGGTTATTGATGCTCCTATCGTGTAAACGCTTTGTGAGGTTTTCGGCATCATGAGACACGATGTACAAACCTTTCAAACTTACGAAATGCTTCTGCCCCTTCAGCCTGATGATACTCATCCACGCTAGCTGAATTATAATGTCAATCGAGTGGGCTCTGCGGGATTGGCAGGATTCACGTACGGATGTCTCCATCGTCCTCAAAACTGGGTTGTTGGGGTATATCTACGCCATAGGGTCAGAACAGAATTTGGATAGAGACAGAACTTACTTATCCTTTGGACGTCAGATTCTTGCAGAAGCATCTCAACGAGACTGAGTATTGTTTCTCTGCGACTAGGGGACTGACGACCAGAGGGGGTAGGGGAAACTGGGAGGGTTGAGTCTGGTATCTCGGCAAGAATGTTGTTGAGCGTCATTTCAGCGAGAAAATGTGAGTATCAAAGTTCAAGACCCTTTTGATAGCAAGCTTGGCGCAGCCAGTTCTTGTGAAAAGGAAGACGTGGTGTAAATATCTGAACAGGGTCAGATTCGTCGTAGTTTTGAGGGTAAAAAATCCTGGCAGTCCTTGAATGTGAAAGGGGGGGCTGAGTGGAGTGGCTGAGGGTGTACACCCGTAAAGCTTGGAAGTTCGGAACAATTTCTGGGGAGGCCGACCATGCTGCTTGCAAACCTTTGAACAATGAAGAAGGCTCGTGCTTGTATTCGGCAACCTACATTGCATCACGTGGCCGTATTACTTACCATCACCTGCCACTGAAGTGACTTGGTCCAAATTCGGTCCTTGGCTTTGCCATTCTGCGCAACAACCAGCTACTCTCACCACTCTGAAAATTTATTGGCATCTTTGCAAGCTGAACCGGCTTTTGGGAGTTTTTACGGGCTCGTGTTAGTGAGCGTCTTTATATCGCGAAGGTACGTAATTACGATCTCGACCGGTTCAAATTTCACCTTTGCTAAGTGTGTTGCTGTACTGCTAATTTTTTAAAAACTACAGGGGACAACGCACGACGTCGTCTACAAGCATTGAAGTTGGCGCTGGAGTCCTTCGTTCACATTCACGTGGTTCCTCCCTGCAGACGCCCTCGCTGCTCTTGTTATTGAGGTAGCCTGAAACTGTCACCAAGCGCTAAGGAACACCCTTGGTAGGTCGCCTCGTTCCTTGTGCGTTTCTCTCAAACACACTTACTAACGCCCACCAGTTTGCAACCTTCTACGCAATGGCCACCATCACTCGTCCGAAGGGGCCCGTACACACAAGATCGAGTCCTCTCCTGTCCAACCATGTTCCCTCGCCTTTTCCTCGTGAACAGCTTCTACAATTGCAGGTCGACTCATTCGTGTCGGAGGATCCTTTTGTTTCATCTGAAGAGCAAGTGGCGGAACCTCCACAAGCTGCAGAGTCTAACAGCGACTTGCCTGGCGTACTTGTAAGTTGCGAAGATTTCACTCCTAATTTTCACTCATTTTGTGAAGGGCGACATAATGCCTTCCATTGCATTGGTTCAAAGATCCTGCTTGATGACTCTGAACAACTTGCTATCTGTCCCAACGCGGTGGAATCCCATTGTTCCCGACCGTCGGCACTCCATGCCATCTAGCCCACACAATACCACATTTCCACAAGCCGAGGCTGAATCGTCGTCCTCTGCCTTGCATACCCTTGTCGTCAACCTTCGAAATCGTGGCGGGGACGATGAAATGATCGAGGCCCGTGATTCCGTCAACAACTCTGATCTTATCCATGAGCTTAGGACACGGGTGAAATCCATCTCATCTTCCTTGCAGCCCAGTGAAGCGATTCTTGCAAAAGCTCTCGTCTCTTTATTGTCAAACTTCAACAGACTCTCTGTTATTCAATCAGGCAGGGACCTAACCACCCTTGAAACACCCGAGCCAGAGGCTTCCCGCCAATACGACGAACCCCCTCCAATCGATCATTTTGACGCGCTCAAGCGTCAGCTTAATGAGTTGCAGACAGAACGACTTGTCTCTCCGGGTGGAATGTCCACTCTAGGCATACCTACCACCCTTGAGGTCGAAGTCTCCCTGTTATGGACAAGAATCGATCAAGAGCTCGAAACCGTAGTTTCAATGTGCAAAGATCACACGGAGAATCTTCCAAGATTTTTCCAAGATAATCTTCCGCCCCAGTATGACTATGAGGACTTTGATCTGGAGAGCCCGCCCATTTACGAGCCTGGCGGTCGTAGCTCAATAGATCACAGCAAGGGTAAGGCGGCACAACACCAGCCTTCGTCCAGCATACGTCAGAGTGATGAGAAGATGCGGTTGGATCTGGAGGCCGTTGCAATGGCGATTGACAGACTCTACCTTGTTGCGCCGCAGCTTCACAATCAGCGAGTCGAGCTCAAAACTTCGAAGCTCGTTCAGATGGAGAAAGCTCGACAACAAGGCGTTTCACGAAGTAGCAAAGGAAAGGAAAGGGACGTGAAGGAGCTGGAGAACATCCTTGATCTTCTTGGGAAAGCATCGGAAAGGTCCTTCAAGGGTCAATCCGTTATTCTTGATGGTGGTATGCAGAACAGACTAGAGAAGGCGAAACTTCGTGATGTAGCCAAGGCTAGTGATGATCCAATGCTTCTGATCTCATATCTGATGCTTTATCTTATAGAGGGACGCATTTGTTGAACAATTGGTTCGACACTCGGGTGCTGGTCGAATTTATGGCCAAGACGCGACACTGCATCCTCGTGTCAAAGACCCTGAGGCTCTTCTAACTCTTCCTGAATTCATTCGAGAGGGCTTACCCCCGAACTCTGAGCGACTGAAGGATCCAGAAACTCTTCTGACTTTACCAGAGTTCGTGAAAGAACCGCCTCCAGTTAGGCAGGACGAAATCACGCTTCCTCCTATACCAACCACCAAATCTAAGAAGAACAGGAGTCGAAGCTTATCCGCGCCTCCATTATCTTGGCTGCGGCCATTGTCATCCTCAAAGTCTAATTCAAACCAGAGTGGTAGCTCCAGTATCTCCAGTGCTCAGCTGCAACACAAGTTCGGAGATCAAACTACCTGTATGTAAATTTCTCGCCCCTCTCAAGGTTTACGACTGAAATTCATATTCTAGCCTTTGATGTCGTATACGTTGCGGAGTACCACGAAAACTTGCAACATGTACTCGTTTTCTTCACGGTGACTGGCGGATACCCTGGCGTTGACTTGGAAGCCGAAGTATTACCCCCATTCCCTGAGCACCCTTCGGAGGGAGGAGATCATCTTCTCATCAAATCCGGCCCCTACTGCTCGCTTCCTCTCATGATCCCTGCTCGGACAACTCCAGGGAAGAAAGAAATCCAAGTTCAGCGTGGACACTACGAAATCAGACTTACGACTTTACCCTCATCATCGTCCTCCGACACTTCAGAATCACCAACACCCCTGCTTGATGCCTCCCACCTTTCGTCGATGAATCCCACATCCTTCATTTGTGCCTCATGTTCCCTGCCTCTCATTCAATCTTCAAAGATCGACCATTATCGCGATCTACCGTCGGAACATTGGGAAGAGCTAGTCGAGGCCTGGATGTGTCATACCGACCAGTCCCTTCACGAGCAAGTGGTCAAAACTGGCAAAACTGGGTTTTGGCCGTCTCCAGGTCAGGCACTCGTGGGAGGAAGCTATATATTGTTCGACAACTCCGCGATGACCACAAACAACCTATACCTCGCGAAAGAAGCCTCGGTGCGTCCTATATTACTTTGCTTCATACTTTATGGTAGATCGGACGACAAAGAAGACCGGCGTTGGTTGTCTACCAGCGACTGATATGTCCATTGTATGCCCCTTGCGATGCTACTGCCTTGGCAGACTCGAAGCCCCTAGCAGGTTCTGGGTTTTGTTGGGACTTTGGCTAGCTTGTGGATGTGCGTGGATAGATCAGCATTCCGGTTGATACAATGCCTCCTAGATTGATTTTATTTCCTCGCTCAAACAACCCTCATGTATAAAGAGGCTTCCGTCATGAGAGCTACGCTTGAGGGCACATTACCTCCTCTTCTCTCTGTTTCTTATTTAGTTTGCTCATGCCGCCTATTTATAGCACGAAGATAACTGGCATCTTGCACGATGTCTATGCGGCGCTGTCTTTGGTAGATATCAAGAGAAACTTTCAGCAGAAGGCGACGTTCATACGGCCTACCGAGTCCTCAAATACGCAGTCCGTCCCGTCAGCTCGACAGCCGAGTTAGTTTCCCCTTCCCCACCGCATGATTCACTTTAACACGCATTCAGGTGTTTGAAGATACCACTGTCTGCATTCATCGTCGAAGATATGACTGAATTTGTTCAAGCTCATGCTTCGTATCGTTTCATCATTAGCGATGAGGAGGAAGAACGGCCTCGAATCCTTGTAAGTCCTGCCTGCTGCTTGGTTAATGGATCACATCGGGTTAATACTGTTCCCCCAGATGTGGTTATTCAAACCGCGCATCCGCCTCGCTTATACCACGCCCACGTCCCGCGCGATCCCCAAGAGTGCTTCAATTGTGGCCGCGAAGGTCCTTTACAAACTCATCTCACCGTCTGATGCGAATGTGGATTTGAAGAGGTACTAATTCTCTCAATAACTTTACCAATAACGATCTAATAATCTTGAAACCCCTTCCAGCCTCCTCAATAAATACCCAGGATTCCCCCAAGCTGAATATCTCTCATACCCGATGTCTATCTGTCGTCGCCTCGCTGGATTTTTGAAGCAGAGCAACACCGCATACCCGGAAAGTTTGCGCATGATGACTGGGCTTGAAGTTGGTTGGCTGCAGCGTGCGTGATGGCCTGAACTTCCATTTGATATATCTATTTCTTTCATATCTCTACCTGCGTTTTATAAGTATTCATATTTCACCTGGTTGTATACGGTATAGCCTAGCAGACTTAAAATTTGACAGCTATGAAATAATGAGATCGAGTCTGTTCAATAGTGCTAACGTTGCGCCATATCACAACCAGGGTCGCAGATCTCGAGCAGGATCGCGAAATGAGGGTTTAATATTCGAACGGCGATGGTGATGGCACTTAAGAGTCACTCCACTCGTCATATGCCGCGATCATGCCCCTCAGGAATTCGAAACGACACGGGTGGCCATTGTTCATATTTTTTTTGTTCTCTGAGACAACAACCCACTGTACCTTAGCCACCACACCGGCAAGCCGAACCCTCTGGCACGGAGGACACCATCGCCATGTCTACCCCAGCCCCAGTCCCAATCCAAGGAGAAGAACCCACCATCCCGCTCTTCGCTGAACGACCTGAATGGGCGGACGTCGTACCGCTGGAACAATACGAGGGCGTGAACCCGCTAGCGCCGATCATGTATACGCCCGTGTGTGAGTGCTCTTCAGGAGTTTAATGGGGGTTAGATGACGACGACGGGTGTGACAGATAAAGACGCGACGAATTATTTTCGTGGGATCGTGAAAATCGGGGAGAAGAGCCAGAGGGTGCTCGAGCTTACTGAGGCGATTATCAGGCTTAACCCTGCCCATTACTCTGCTTGGTGCGTTTGCTTTTCTCTGGATGGGATGAGATTTCATTTGGTATGGTGCACAGGCAATATCGGTACGAAACTCTACTGGCCATTGATGCGCCCCTCGACGTCGAACTCAAGCTCATGGACGAGATCGCCGTGAAGTATCTGAAGACGTACCAAGTTTGGCATCACCGCCGCCTCTTGCTAACCATCACCCGCAAGCCCGCGCAGGAATTAGATTTCATCACGCGCTCTTTGACTGCGGACACGAAGAACTACCATACGTGGTCGTATCGCCAGTGGCTCCTTGCGTACTTCAATGACGAAGATGAATTGTGGACGGGCGAGCTGGATTTCGTGGATGCGATGCTGGCGCAAGATGTGAGGAACAATTCGGCATGGCATCATCGGTTTTTCGTGGTTTGGGGGTGTGGTGTGCGGGAGGGGGAGGAAGATAGGGAGAGGGTGTATAAGCGTGAGCTGACGTACGTTCTCGTCTTCCTTTCTTCCCTTCCCCGCCCCCCCCCCCCTCACGACTTGGATGTGGCAGGTACGTGAAACAGAACATCTCACTCGCGCCGAACAACCTCTCCGCATGGAACTACCTCCGTGGGATTATGGAACACACGAAAACGCCGTACTCTACGGTGAAGGCTTTCGTGCGGCCGTACACGCTCCCTATCGATCCGACCTCCGTTGACATCGTCGATCTGGAGAACCCGCCTCCCACTAAGGGGGCCAACTTGCCTTGTCCGTCCGCTATTGAGTTTTTGGCGGATATTTATGAGCAGGAGAAAAATACGTTGGAGGCGATTGAGGTCAGTAGGGGTTCTTGTTGAGATACCGTCTATTTTTTCTGATAGTTTTATGATTATAGCTGTGGACTTCGCTCGCTAGTCAACATGATGTGATTCGCAAGAAGTGAGTTTTGTTTTTGTGTTTTGTATTCTTTGGGGGTCCTGATGAATGCGAATAGGTATTGGGAGCACAGGATCAGAGATGCGCTTGAGGCTGCAAGGACCTAAGTGAATAAGAAAAGTCAGACCTTTTGTGAGAGCTGCAAGGGAGAATTGGTTGTGATTCTGTTGTAAATATTGTCGTTCTTTCCCATTGTGTATTTCGTTCGGAATGAGAGACTTTCATTCTGTGTATGTATATCCATCGGTTTTGCATTTGCAATTGTCGAATGTAGGGGTTATTGTTGGAAGGATAATACAATCTCATTGTTTTATTTTTTTTTCCGACCATGCTTCTGACAATGTGTGTGGAAGTACAGCGCAGCAAGTACTTCTGTCATTGATATTTTTGCGAACCTGAGTTCTTTTAGACAATAGATTTTGTATCAACTCTTGAGAGAGGTGCTGAGAGAATTGCTCTTCCAGGAATGTGTAGCATTTTTTCGTGCATGTAGAATTCTTGGAGGTCGACCTGGGTCACAGCTCAGTGTACGAACAAGTACTTCTATTAGTGAGGCGTCCTGTATTACTGTAGAGAGTAAAAGGTGCTTGCAATTATCTCGGTGCAAATACCAAAAATGAGTAAATTGCCTTTTAAGGAAGGTGTTTGATCAATACTTCGCCCATGAGGATCCTTGGTCAAAGTTGGTCAAAGCATCGGATGCGAGAATATACTACTTAGTGCAATAAGTACCTCTGTCCAAATTCTGTGGTGAAATTCAATATTTATGTAGGGGACAATAAATTTAGACTAGACATAATAAGTATTGCATACGATGGAAGGAGGAAGGAGTCAGGACCCGACTCAGCTTCAATGAATAGAAAAGCAATTGAACTTTTCTATTCATTGTCTGTATTTCCCATTCAGGGAGGTGACGAAGGCAGAAATGATGAACGCATGGGATTGGTGTGGACCCACAGCGATATACAACTACTATAAATGGAAAATGTAAGAGTGGTCAAAGCTAAACACCTTCCGTAAAAGGCAAAATTTCAAAGGAGTCGACCAATCTCGCCGACTCCATCAAGAAATTACCGCTGACATTGTCACGACCGTATATAACCTTCCGTCTCAAAATGCTTATCGTCCAAGACACTCCTCCGCAAGCCAACAACCGAGCTCACTCCGACACCAACAACGCCAACAGCTACAATGATCGCCCGCCTGCACACCACCTCCTTTCCCAAGCCAGTCTGCGCTGCGCCTACCCGGTGCTCGCCTGCCGCTCGCTATAGAATCCCGTCCTCCCGCTCCCGGTGCCCTAACGTGCAAAGACTCTTCACCAAGCACTGCAGGAAAGTTCGGATGATGAGGGCCTCACGTGTCCCTCTTGCTCCCAATCCCGCCATCATCAACGGCGCCAGTCCTACTCAACCACCACGCACACTGCAGCTCCCTCGCACACTCATCACTCCCGTTATGCACGAAGTCGAGATGTCTTCTGTAGAGTTAGCGTACCCAGAGCTGGTGGGTGTTACACCCGAATACGTTCGTGAACGGCTCTCCTTGTTCGCTTCTGAGTGAGTTTCTCCTTTTTTCCTACTTACATCTGATTCTGATATAATTTCCTTTCTCACAGAATGCTTGCCGGCCTATCAAGCTTAAAAGCACAAGCACCCAAATCCGCACTTCCAAATGAGATGGACGTATCCATCGACAACGCGGGTGTATGCCCAACACACATGCTTGCCGTCTATTCCTCCCGACCAACTACATCCCCACGAAAAGTCACATTGTTCCCTACACACCAACTCGTCCTCGCGGCGCACTGCGCCAACCTCCCTGCACTCCCCGCGTCCTCAGCTACACACCACGCAGGGACAAGTGCCACTGTTCCCGTGGTCCCCCTATGCCTCCCATCCCCTGAGGCCTTCCCATTGCTGCAATCGTACCTTTACACGAAAAACACGGAGAACTTGAGCAACCTGCTCTCCCCCTCCACATCCACACCACTTGACAAAGTCGTGCTCCAGCGGCATATGTGGCTTATTCACGGATTGTGGGCGGATGCGTGCGCGCTTGGTGTTGTCGACTCGTCTTTGTATGAAGTCATCCAATCGTCGTGGAGTCGGCTTGTGGCCGCTGTTGAGGCTTCACGGTCGTGATTGTCACTCATGCTTCTCCTTTTTCTTCCTGCATCATCATCATCGGGACTCTTATATACTTTACTTCACTCTTGCACTATTACTACTATGGAAAACAAATAAGCACATGTGTATAACTATTTTTATTGCATATATATTTCTCTCTTGGATCTCTCAACATTCTCTTTTTGAGTGGGACGTAAAAGTGGGTACAAACAAGGGTAAATAAAATCAGGGACTCCGCAATGTGAACGGTCATTGTGCCAAAAATATTTCATTCTCTTGCAGTTACGACGGCTTGAAGCTCTAATCATAGGTGGGATTGTGCGTACGTTCGTCGAAGCATGAAGAAAAGATGTCGGCGGTTTTTTGCTTCAATAGGGACTTGAAATTTATTCGAAATCGGAGTCCTTATTCAGATAACTCGCTGAACTCGTGTTCCCCTGCCACCAGGATAAACTGCACGAATGATGGGCAACCGTAGTCGCCTATCGCTTACAACCCGCTCTCCAGTGCCACGATTCGTTTGAAGAGCCGACTCAATCAAGAAATCAAGCCCTGATACTTATCATCATCACGACACCAACGACACCATATAGAAGTAAAACACAAGACCCTGGGCGGTCCCGCGGGCGCTAGAGCAGTATCTTATAACGCCGTGATCATCATGGGTGAACCCCCACTCGAACCAACTGCCACCACCACTGTAAAATGGATTCAAAATCTTCCCCCGCCACTCCTACAGCTTCTACGCTGGACGTTAAACCGCACCAGAGGGTCCGCACCAAAAGCAGGTCTAGGCCTAAACGTAAGCCTAGCAATAACAATCTCACCGCCAACGCCAATGCCAAGTCTCCCGGTGGCAACGCCAACTTGGAGGAGAGCAGCAGCAACAGTTTGGAGGTACCCAGCTTGGAAATTCCCATTGACGACAACCCGGAAGGAGAGGATGCCAAATCGACTGAGGAGACCAATATGATCTGTTTCGTTGACCCGGATGAACAGCCTGGGTTACTCGTCACTGACGAACTAGATGCAGCGATTGCGGAGTGTAAAGCTAAGGTTGAGCGGATCTCGAAGGATTGTAGAGCCAGGAACCGTAAATTTAGGTTTGTGTTTCCCCATCTCCTTTCCCTCCCGCCCACCATCTAACTAATAAAAATAGAGACATCGAATTCGACCTCGAAAACGACACCCGCCGGTGCCTTTATGGCATCTCTTCCCCCGCAACGAGTGACAACGAAGGTTCACACGCGGATGTTCTCCGCGTTACCCAGATATTCGAGAATCCACACTTTTTCTCGGCAGAGGGTGCGGCGAGCTCGAACGATATTGCGCAGGGTAAATTGGGGGACTGTTGGTTCCTCTCGGCGCTGGCTATTGCGAGCACGACGCAGGGGTTGATTGAGAAGGTTTGCGTTGCTGTGTGTATTTCTTTCATTCTTGATTTGTTTGCGCTGGATGTTGATGGTTGGTAGCGGGATGAACAAGTGGGAGTGTACGGATTCGTATTTTTCAAAAATGATCGATGGGTCGATGTCATCATTGACGAGTAAGCCTTCTCCCTTCAACCAAATCTAGAGTTACACCCGACGCTAACAACCCCCCCCCAGTCAGCTATTCACACAAATCCCCAAATTCGAAGAACTCAGCGAAGGTGAAAAAGCACTATACCATGACGACAAGGCCAACTACAACCGTATCGCGCGCAAGGGGGGTAAGACTCTGCATTTCGCCAGATCTGGGGTGACGGGGGAGACGTGGGTGCCGTTGATTGAAAAAGCGTATGCGAAGTTGCATGGGAATTATGACCATTTGAATGGAGGCTCGGAGGCTGAGGCGTTGGAGGAACTTACGGGGTTTGTCCCTTTTTATTTCACGTTTTTCTTCGGCTAACGTATGTTTTTTTTAGTGGAGTAGCGACGTACATTATAACCAAGGACATCCTTGACCCCGACCGGTTCTGGGTGGACGAACTTTCTCGCGCGAACAAAGATCGGCTGTTTGGATGTTCAGTTGGGGCAATTGATAACTCGCGGAACAACGAAGACGACGACGTTGACGTTCAAGGGCTCATTACTAACCACGCGTATTCGGTGTTACGCGCAGTTGAATGTAAAGGCAAACGCTTCGTGGTCATTCGTAACCCGTGGGGTAAAACCGAGTGGACGGGCCCGTGGTCGGATGGCTCGAAGGAGTGGACGGGGGAGTGGTTGGAGATTTTGCCGGAGCTTGGACATAGTTTTGGAGATGATGGGCAGTTTGTCATGGAATGTGAGTTTTTTGCTTTTGGTTCAGTGTAGGCTTGTTCTTGATGGCTCTTCAGATAAGGATTTCTTGGAGACCTGGGCAGACATTGACAGAACCATTCTGTTTGACTCTACGTGGGTTATGACATCATACTGGCTCAATGTCCCAATCGCACCAGCTGGTCGCGCCTGGACGTACGGGGACGTTACTTGTAAGTCTCCTGTCCCTTTACGCTGATTTTCAACTTACGGTTTTGACTTCCTCGCCCAGTCCCCCTCTCGCTCCCAGAACCATCCGCGACCGTCATAGTCCTGTCTCAACTCAATACGCGATCTTTCCAGGGCCTCAAACCAAGCATTAACTGGAGCCTTGACTTTGCCCTCGTCAAGCTGGGAGAAGATAAACCCATTGCGCATTCCAGCCACGCTTGGTTCTACGCGAACAGTGTTAATTTGGAAATCAATTTGGAGAAGGGGGATTACGTGGTCTATGTGTGTGTTCTCGTTGTTTCGCTTGTCGTTTTGCTTAATTGGTGGTAGGTTCGCATTGCCCGCCAGGAAGACATGACTATCCCAGGTGCAGGTCCGTTATTTGAGGGTGGTTGCACAGTCCCCGACTGTATATGCCCCAACTCCCCCCTGAAGAGCCGCTCTCTGTCCAGGATTCTGTCGGACAAAGTGAAAAGCCTATCTATTGCCAGGAGTACGTTGTTCACCTCGGCTGCGTGTACTCCTTGACTAACAGCTCCTGTTATCAGATT
The DNA here is from genome assembly GCA_000827195.1 of Laccaria amethystina LaAM-08-1. Lineage (NCBI taxonomy): Eukaryota > Fungi > Basidiomycota > Agaricomycetes > Agaricales > Hydnangiaceae > Laccaria > Laccaria amethystina. The sequence continues at coordinate 52,999 of KN838593.1, read as the reverse complement.
TGAATCCGTCGTAGGTCCTTTATACAGCCTTACATGTTCAACTCACGGAGCATTGGTATAGAAAATTTACCGCTTTTGTCCCAACAGACTTGGACTCCGTAATCCAACGGGATTTGCAGGAATACTACGCCTACCTCGAGAGACAATCCAATGCCAAAGCACGAGCCAACTCCGATATAAAGAAGAAGATCTCCAAGGTGTTGAATCGCAACAAGAAGCCGCCACAGCCAGAGCCGGAGGGCGTGCATCCCTTGCCGAAGAGGGAAAACCAACAGCAGGCAGATGAACGGGATTATGATGATGATAGTAATGACCCGAGGGAGGCGCAGCTGATGACGCTGGTGACGGACCAGGATGAGGTGATTGTGGGGTTGAAGGTTTATACCCATAAAGAGTGTCCTGCGGTTGTGTATGGGAGGTTGAGATCTGATTTCCATAGTTCCTGATATTTATAGTGTTGGTACTTGCCCTGTGAGAGCTTTTTATGCTTGTTGTAGTTATGCTAAAATTCAATGACATCTGGGATGTCGCGAATGTCCATTTGCATGTAACTTGGTAGTCAGAGTTGCTCTTTATCGCTAGATGCCCGTTTACATAACCTCTTCGAGTCCTTCAACGTCTACCCCAGACGTTACATTATTTCATCGAGCTGTTGGAAGAACGAGAGGAAGGACTACCCCCGCACCGTCATAGAGGTGGAGTACGACATAGGAAACATAAGGAAGAGAATTCGTAGCTGCCGACTAGGGAAATTGTAGACATCACGTGTCGACTTACTCGTTTGTAGTACATACCTTTTTGCACGCTATGCACGTCGACTAACGACTCACCTCTCGCAAGACTCTGTACTTGCGACCACCAAATACAACACGACCGGTCAGTTGAGCATCCTGTCATCTGCTCGCTCACACCGGGATAAGCACTGACAGGTTGTCAGCCACCCCCAACTTCTCCTTGCAGCTGCAGTACTACACAAACAGTGGCCAACCCCCTATTTCGATCGACTTTTCTGTGCCCGACAGTCCCAATTGAAATCCCCCTCAGTGTTATAAAGCACCGGGATGGAGATCGGTGCCCCTTGGGAGGCACTTCCAGCTGCAACAATCACCACCAACAATGCTTGCCATTCCACATTGTCGTGGTCTCGGTGAATGCTTGCCGACCTTCCTGCTTACTCTTGTGTTCTACATCTACTTCATCGTCATATACATCCTTGCTCCAATGTTTGTTGCAACACTCCCTCAACCGTGGAGGACCATTGTCGCCCTCTCGTGGGATCTCTGTCAGCCGCTCTTTTGTCTAGGTGTATGTCTCCTATTCCCTCATACATCCCTAACATGGACGACTCTGGTGGTGGAATCTGTAATGGTTGTGTCGTACACCTGTGGCACCATCTTTGCTTACTCGTCAACAGGGCTCACCAGTAAGTCATATCACACACAAAGCAAGAACTTCCTGATTCCGTTATTGGTAGGCTCCATTACAATCATCAGCGCTATTGTATTTGGTGTCGTTGTCTATGTCACAATCATAGATCCTTTGTTTCGTTCAACGTTTGTGCGACATGGGCAGCATCAGTTCTTGGCGCAATTGTCGGCCCTCGATCGCCTGAGGTTCCTGTTTCAAGACATTCTCCAAGGTCTGAGGATTGTCTTTGCGAGGCTAAGCATTTGTTTCGTAGCATGGATGGGGAAGGATGGGGAAGCAGTGACAGAGGGGAATGCTCTGGATGTGGTGAGTTCACCTCAAGGACATACGGTATGTGATATCCCTCCACCATATTCGGTGAGTAAACCTTTCCATCCTGTTATGTTAAGCAGCATGCTGACTTGGCCCATCGTGACATAATATAGTCCCAACGCTACTCACCACATCCCCATGCCTGGCAGGTCTAGGTTGATAGAGCTTTTCAGAGTTATTTTCAGCATTTTCTTTCTTACATAGAACTATGGACCTCTCGGACGTATGGATCTCTTTTCATGAATTTTCGTATCTAGTACCAATCACAAACTTAGGCGGTATCATTGAATATTGAACGTTTGGACTTGCATCACATCACAATACCTACCTTTCAGTGTGTCTCTACGTTGCCCAAGTTTGACCATCTCTTTCCGTGGGTTCCCTCATGACATAGACATCCGAACTCTTGATGGTTTTTTATCACTATTTTGCCCTCTTTCCCTTGGAGGCCTCAACATGAAGCATTCGAAGCAGGCAGTCAAGTTGAATTGGCAAGTCGCCGAGTACTTATTGTAACACACATCGCACAGCGCTCCTCGACCATCCACCGAAGTCCAGGATCGACAGTGAACATGTCATCCATCACATGCATCACAGTTCACACTGATGATTGACGTGGCTTTGGACGCCAAGAGTCAAAGGCCTCCAACTCCTGACTGCCCTTCATGGCTCGAAGACTTGAATTCCCGGGTCCCTTCCAACTACGTGAATCGCCTCGAATCATGCTACGCGTTGGTTCGATCTGGATAGTGAAAGCGCGGGCATCAAGCCCTGCCAACAGCGACATCCACCAGGTCTTGGTGGTCGCAATTGGGGGGGTTAATACCGCGGCCATGAGCATTAAAGCAAGTTCTGACAATTGTTATAATGCCGTGACGAGTAAAAACCCGCATCTTCATCAACTACTATTATATGGATTAAATCCTCGTCAGCCCTGTCACTTCCCCAGCATACCACCTTGGAGGTCAATTTGAACCTCGCGTTCCCGACAAAAAACCTCGACAGTCATCAAGCGCCGGACTCCATGTTGGACGTTAAACGGCAGCAGAGAGTTGGCACTAAAAGCAGGTCTGGGCGGTCAATCCCAACGCCAATGCAAAGTTGGAGGCACCTAATACCAGCTTGGTGGTACCCGCCAATGTCAACTAAGAAGAAACCCAGCCCAGCAACACGCGTGATCCGTTTCGTCTATCCAAACAAGCAGCCGGGTTTACTTGTTACTGATGAACTAGAGGCGGCAATTAAAGCGTGTAGAGGTAAGGTGGAGCGGATATCGAGGGATGTCGAGCCAAAATTGTAAGTTCAGGTATGCCTTATCACCCATACCCACCCTCTCTCATCACCACCTGACTACATAAAACCAAAACAGAGACATCGAATTCGACCTCGAGAAAGAATTCGACCAATGCTTCTACGGGATCTCTACAGTTGGCAAGGCAAATTCGCACGCGGACGTTCTCCGTGTCACCCAGATATTCGAAAATCCCTATTTCTTTTCACCAGAGGGTGCGGCGAACTCGAACGATATTATGCAGGGTAAGCTTGGGGACTGTTGGTTCCTCTCAGTGCAGGCTATTGCGAGTACGACGCAGGGATTGATTGAGAAATTTTGAGACGAAGCTGACTGTAAAACTTCTTATTGTCTTTTCGACTCTGCGCGGTCATCGAGTCACTTATATCCAGGTGTTGACCGTTCTTACTGCCGCGCATTAATCCACCGCCATCCACGATGATTAACATGGCCGCGAACGTAAAAGGTGGAGGGCTTTCCGCTCCCAATCGCTCTTCATAACTTCTCTTCCAACAAATTGCATCACCTTGAATTATATGTTCTTTGACAGCACTTCCGATCGATCTGGTAAGTGAAAGCGTGGACATCAGGCCCTGGCGCCAATGGTGAACGAAGGCGGCATCCACAAGGTCTTTGTGGGCGCAACTAGGGGCCCGGGGCCGTGAGCGCTATAAAAGCTGCTCTGGTAATTGGTAAAATGCCCTGATGATAGAAAACTCGTCCCTTCACCCCTACCATGGATCCAAACCCCCTTCCTGTCACTCCCCGGCGAACCAATGCGACCTTTGGTGTCACAAACGTCCAGTCTGAAGCCAAAACCATTGACAGCCGTAGCAAACCTGCCCGCTTCAAAGCCGAGAAACTCAACCCTCTTTCTATTCCCGAAGCTAGTGGCACCTTAACGGCGAACGTACCCCTGCCACCCCTCAGCCCAAACAGCGTGATTTGTTTTGTCAATCCGAAGCAAGAGCCTGGCTTATTGGTCACAGGTGAGCTGGACGCGGCCATCGAGGACTGCAGACGGAAGGTAGAACGGATTTCTAAGGATTGTAGGGCCAAGAACAGGAAATTTAGGTACGCCCGCTGTCACCTCGTGCCTTGCGTCCAGCGTATAATTCATAAATGAATAAAATCAATAGAGACGTTGAGTTCGACCTCGAGAACGACGCCAAACGATGTATTGACAGGGCTGGCCACCCAGATGCAGGTGATCGAGGTATTCCAGCCGATGCGCATAAGGACGTTTTGCGTGTCACGCAAATATTTGAGAATCCTCATTTCTTCTCGACGGAGGGGGCGGCGAACGGCAAGGAGTCTCAGGAGACTGTTGGTTCTTATCAGCGCTTGCTATCGCGTCTACAGCGCGGGGGTTGATCGAGGTGTGCATTGATGTACGCATCTGTCTTTGTTCACGCTCTGGCGAATGAATTATTGCATATTGTTATATTGTACAGCGCGATGAAGCAGTAGGTGTATATGGGTTGTCATCATAGGCGAGTAAGCGGTTCACGGCCTTTGTCCGCCCTCAGAATCACGCTTAGTAGCAAGGAGGCTTTGAATCTGAGGCTCTTGAAGATCACAGGGTTCGTTACTCCCCCTTTCCCTTCCTTTTCTCTTTCTAAGATTTTTTTTTTCAGCGGAATAGCAACATTCCTCATGACCAAGCTAGCCAATATCCAATTTTTCTTGATATTCTTGAGAGCCATCCTGGATCCTGATCAGTTTTGGGTGGAAGAACTCTGCCGCGCAAACAACGACCGGCTCTTCGGGGGTTCCGTCAGTAAGGCTAACGAAAAAATGTACACCGAAGTCCAAGGGCTGATAGCCAACCACGCGTACTCCGTCTTACGCGCGGTCGAATGTAAAGGCAAGCGATTTGTGGTCATCCGCAACCCGTGGGGATTTCGAGAGTGAACGGGCCCGTGGTCGGATGGTTCCAAGGAATGGCATGGGGAGTGGTTGGAGATTTTACCTGAGCTTGGGCATGTCTTTGGCGATGATGAACAGTTTGTATATATATTAGTTAATCACTTCACGTGATCTGAGGAGAAAACTTTGACCGGGAGATGAGTTGCTCTTAACCAGATGGCAACCCTACTTCCTCCCCCAAAACGACAAAAGGTTTACCACGGCATACCAGAGCCAGAACCTGAATCTCCTCACCAATCGCAAAACATCGTCGTACAGTTCATCTCAGAGGAAGATGGTAGATCGCTGGCGCCTGCCGTCAATATCCCCGCAAATTTACCAAGGGAATCTCTTGAGGCGCTCTTAAACAAAATTTCAATCCAAGTACATCTGATTTTACCCCATATTTACATATTTAATCCATCCACATGTAGGATGAAGACCCCGTTCCGTTCTCCTTCCACGTTAACCTGCCTGAAGACAAGAATGCTCCCCAAGGAGCACCTACACGCATCGTCGTCTCTAAATCCCTCGAAGCTGACGTGCTCGACCACCCATCAGGCACCTTCACGTCCGAAGACATCCTCATCGTCCACTGTTCACCACAAAGCGTGTTTCGCGTCCGACCAGCCTCAAGATGCTCCTCCACCCTCTCTGGTACGTTTCCTCACGCGTGCATTTTTCTCTTTCTTGACTTACTATTCATCATCATTACTATAACAGGACACACCTCTCCCATATTGTGTGCCTCATTCTCACCCACCGGTAACCTCCTCGCGACAGGCTCAGGAGACACCAACGTGCGTTTGTGGGACCTCAACACCGAGACTCCCTCACATGTTCTGTCAGGCCATAAAGGGTGGGTTCTATGTGTTGAGTGGGAAGCTATGGAGCGGAAGTTGGCTAGTGGGGGACATGATGGACATGTGGGTCTCTTTCTTGACGCGTCGTTGGACCCGCTAACTAACACTCGTCTCAGGTGAGGATATGGGATCCGAAAACGGGCAAACCGATCGGGGACGCGTTGAAAGGCCACACGAAATGGATAACGTCCCTCTCTTGGGAACCCATTCACCTGTGAGTCGCCTTCTTAGCTTCGTAGTCAAACATCAGCTGAGTTGGATAAAAGTAACGCTGCTTCCCCCCGCCTCGCATCATCCTCCAAAGACGGCACCGTCCGCGTATGGTCCCTCCTAACTCGACGCGCTGAATTCACTCTGGGTGGACACACCGCCAGCGTGAACGTCGTTAAATGGGGTGGGGCTGACGTGCTCTATACCGCCAGCAGCGATCGGACAGTCAGAGTATGGGATACGAAACAAGGAAGACCACTGCACACGCTCAAAGACCACGCGCATTGGGTGACCACCCTCACTCTGAATACGGATTTCGTCCTGCGTACGGGTCCGTACGACCATACAGGCAAGAAACCCGCCTCCGATGAAGACGGTCAGTCTCCCTCTCTCTTACCACACCAAAAAGTCTACTAACCCCACCCTTCCCATACAGCCCAAAAACTCGCACAAACGCGGTACACCGCCCTCCTCCGCACCTCCCCCGCTGAACTGCTCATCTCCGGCTCAGACGACCACACCCTCTTCCTCTGGTCCCCCCTTTCCTCCACCAAACCCATCGCCCGATTAACAGGCCACCAGCGCCAAATCTCCCATGTCGCTTTTTCCCCGGACGGTCGGTGGGCGGCGTCAGCTGCTTGGGATAACAGCGTACGTGTATGGGAGGGCCGGACGGGCAAGTTCGTTGCCACGCTTCGAGGCCATGTAGGCGCTGTGTACCGGCTTGCGTGGAGTGCTGATAGTCGGTTGTTGATTAGTGCTAGTAAGGATAGTACGCTTAAGGTTTGGTGTCCGTCCCCCTTTGAATGCTTTCGTGGAATTGACTGATGTGGGTAGATATGGGATTTGAAGACGTATAAGATTAAGACTGACCTTCCGGGACATACGGACGAGGTGTATTGTGTGGACTTTGTGGCTGATAAAATTGTTAGTGGGGGACGGGACCGAACTGTTAAAATGTGCGTGATTTCGTTCTTTTCTTGTTATTGAGTGGAGCTGATGGGTTTTTGCTTGAAGATGGAAGAATTGAGGGACTGCATCGATTTGATTCGGATGTGTCTAGTACATTGCTGTTATGATGGCGTAGGTACTCGGTACTCGAGTGGGATAAAGCTGAATTTGTATGCTGAGGGCCACACAACTTCATCTTCATGAACCCTCCAAGCCGGACCAACTCACGACACCAGCTCATACCTCGGACAAGGTCAAGATGGAGCAAACAAGAAAAAGTTCACTTCACTGTGCTAGCTGATTTGCACGTCGGAAAACGCTACATATTAGTATTACATAAGTCCTATCATCGAGCCGTGATGTATATGCACTTTCCCCGATTCATGCCCCATTCCAGAACTTCCACCCTGCAGAGCTAGTCTCCGCCAGGACTTCCTCACTGGTCAAGTCGCGTCGCTGCGGGTTTTCGAGATTGGCTATTGTGAACTACAAAAAATGCCTGTTACATCAACTTGAACAAGTGCAGCTGTATGAGAGGTACCTGGAGAAGCGGCTCATCTTCTTTGGAGACGTTCAATTTTTTCAGGGCTTCGAGAACCTTTCCTGGCGTGTTGTGTAGATACGAAGGCAGACCACTGTAACCACCCAGAAGCTGTAGGCATACACCAGCCACTCCCGTGCTAGCAATGTCTCCACTCCATTCAAGTGTTTCTGACAACTTCAAACTATCAGTTATCACTCCGACTATATCTGGGCTGCTCATGACGTTAAGCCCGATGGAACGACCCGATAACAGAGAAGCGGCAAGGAATGCAGGCCGATCAGATGGCTCTTCAAGATGTCCTCGCATTTTGTCGCTGAAGTCAACGACGAATACGTCACGGAACGTTGCGGTTGGTCTCGATGAGGCCCAGTACACAGTCGGTAGTGAGTCATCTGCTTCTGCGTGGCGCGCAATGTGAAGAATGGCATCGATGTCGCGGGGACTGGAGCGCGATACTTCGAAGAGGAAATCGCTCAGGCCAGAAATGATCGTAATTTGCGGATACTCTCGAAAGAGTTTCAAGAATGGGTGATTGGCAGCATCGACGGTATTTGCTGGGCGGAACGACAAGCGGATCGCTTCGACGACGGCCTTTTCATCGTGGTGGTCTAAGGCCATAATGATACCTTTGCAAGTCACGGATGGGCTTCTCCAAGACTTGGTCTATTTTGGGTTTTGACTGGGACGACCGCGGTGCCCGCTTCAGCGCCATTTTTCTTGTCCACCTGTCCTCAGCAGATTCGGCGCAAATTCGGCGGCGAGACGATTGAGCTATTTCTGTAACGCTTGAGCGCCGACTCGGATCAAATAATTGGCAAAACTTACAAGGCCGAGCTTTTCGCGTCATTTCGACCGGGTCTCTTCCTGTAAATCTTGTGCGTACCAAATAATTTTCCTCTATCGTAGTCGAAAGCTCATGCAGCCCCACTTCAGCACCATTTGGAGCTGATCTTCTGGACGTCGACAATCCAATAGGTTTCGTGGACTCGTATATCTTCTTGGGCAGCAGGAGCTTTTGATCAATGAGCGCAGATGAGCGCCCATTCTAACGTCACAGAGCAACGCGGTGCAAGGGTCAAGGCTCCGTTGAAAGAACCTCTCTACGTAATACCGGACCAGTCTATCTTTGGTAAATTGCTGCCAGGCTCTGCCAGGTCATGGTTCTGTTAAAAGGCTCAGAACAATTATTGGACACCTCGGGCAGGTCTCCTTTCATTTTTGTGTGTGCCGTCCCTCCCTCGCCTTCAAACAACTCATATTTTCCCCTCAGAAACTTTCGAAGCTGGTCTTCACAACGTCCACAACGACAAGCAATTTTTTCTGGTTAATTATAAGGCACATTTGGACCATTCATGTTCGCTCCGTTCAAAGCTCATCCACGAGTAGACATGACACGTTTTAATCTCACTTCTCTTGGCTTTGTCACTCTATTACTGCTCGGTCTCCTCTGCAACGCTAGACCCGTAGTGGAAAAGCGTGAACTCGGTGCGCAAGAAGTCTTCGATGAGCGCAGTGATAGTACACTCTCAACCCGTGGTGAACCAATCGCCGATGTACGTCTCGCCCAGGAACCTCCAGTTAAACCCTCTCATAGTTTTTGCCAGGTCGCACATAATCATCGCCGATCACTAGAGGGTATGGTTGATTGGCTCGAGCCGCGCATGCCCCCGCCGCCAGCTCCGAAACCGAAAAGCGTGAAAAGCGTGGCATCCAAGGCGAAAGCCCGCCAGAGCAGGAAGGACCGTGGGATCAAGAACAAAACCCAGGCCCGCAAGGCGAGGAAAGCGAAAGGAATTTCGACTAAAGACCTTCCTAAACCTAAAGATGGTAAAGGACGCAACGGCTTAACCAAGGGTGCCGACTGTATCATCGGCAAAAAGAACAAGTGCGGCGCTGGGGGTGTAAAGTCATTGGCGGATGCGAAAAAAGCCAAACAACGCCCTGCTGGTCCACCTATGAGTGCCAAGAAGCAGAAGAAGGTCGCAGATCGAAAGGAAAACCGACAGATGGCCACGAAGATCAAGCATCAGAACTTTGTCAAGGACCAAAACAAGGGCATCTCGAACCAGAGGGACCAGAAATGGAAGATCGACGCTGTGACTGGGACTGCTCAACGTGCCAAAACCGATGCGGCAACCAAGGCGACACTCAAGGCTGGCACCGCTGATGCTCGGAAGGCTCACTACAAGCAAGGTCCCTCAATTGCTGCCAAGAACCAACGTCTCGCAGAGTCGGCGCTCATTGGGGGAAAAGATCCCAAGAGAGAGCAATACAAAACCGCCAAAGCCGCATACGATGCTTCGATCAAGACGGGCACCTTCCCCGGACGCAAGGCGACTTTCAATACCCCGAAAGACGGTGAGTCTTCCACAATGTCCTAGGGTTCAAACTTGAATATACGATGTTGTTTGCAGGCGCTTACAAGGGCAAGGATGTTCGACAAGCTCTTTTCAATGCGCATCTATATGATCAGCCTGGTAAAAAAGTTGGCCACACCGCCGACGGCAAGGCCGAGAAGTCCGATAAGTTCAAACACCCCAAGGAGTTTGGGAATCGGCCCAACGTTGGTCACGGAGGCGCTGTTCCGTTGCCTCTGATGACGGGCAAAGGAAGGGAGTATGGTATGATGCGCGATCATGCTTTGGGCTATCAAGGTCTGAGCCCCAACCCAACTGCCACTCGGCTCATCACCAAAGAGAATGGTGGGGTCCACGAGTTCGCCGGGGTCATATCCCATCCGCTGCCCGACGGCAACCCGAAGGCCGATAATGATCACGTCCATGTCCCTGCGACGTGATCTTTTGGGAACGAATCCTGGCCAATGCATGTCATCTGTGGGTTGTTCTTCGCACATGGGCACAATAGTCACTTGTAGTTCGGTGGGCGTTGTAGTGTCTTGACATCAGTAATTACCGGAATCCACTCGATGTTAGACCTATTGTGTTAGGACGGTGCTTGAACGGCCTCTGACTTTGTGCGTCGTTTCTTAAATCTCCCTTTCTTACTCTCATCAATAGAGTTTCGGAGTATGGGCGGTACGAGAATCACAGGGGAGGTTCGGAGTCATCATCGAGTAAAGTGGTTTCTGGACTCCCTTCTCCCCATGCCATTAACAGACTAATTTCAGACCAGACACTATCCGATGAACTAAAATTTATTTATTTTAAAGGCTGAATACACCGACGGCCAGGGCGGACCTGCGGATTACACCTCCCCATACTTGATTTTATTCATTTTGACGGCCTAATATCTGTGGTAACGCCAGGCGAGCAACGCAGATGGCGTTGTTACATCCGAGGTGGCCAGATTTGCTTTGGTCGCGATTTTTGCGCGATTGCGGACTTGGAGGTTGTGCAGTAGATTCGTGGCCACTCCCTCTCGAATCCAAGAACCGGTTTTTAAACCAAATAAATTCAAAAGTCGTGCGGCGTCTGATACGGTGCAAGACCGACGTTCAACACAGCACTCCGAACATGTGCAAGGTCCACCACTATTTGAGGGTGATCCATGACTTCCGAGGTGGGTCAAGGTCGAATACGGCCCATAAAGTAGTAGGCTGTGGGACGACGTGAAGAAACTTGAGCTTGCTGCTTGAATGGTTGATTTTGGGCCTCGCATTTTCCAGGTTTATGACTTTTATGATCTTTACGGCTTTTTACGATCTCTATTTGACTGACGCTATGAAGGCGCGCGTATGGGAGGGTTTTGTTTGTGTATATCTCTGACATAGTTACTTACGCCTTATATCCATTCACTTGAATCTCTGAGCAGGACTGAACGTTTGAAAGCTTCACAGTCGGTGATTGCAAACGGTTGCGGTGCCTGCTTCGTTCTTCATGATCAGTCCCTCGTTTCTTGTGTTACATATTAACGGGTCTACGGTAGTACACAGACCCCTTCTGAGCCTAAATCCCGACGTATTCTATTCCGAAAGCATACTCCCTCTCCGATGGTCACCAATTAATAATAGGAACGTCAGCTAGCAAATGGTGGATGTCAAATAATCCGACAGAGGAAGGAGACTACTCACCCTGACACACAACTGCCAAAGAAAATCAACAATCACCTAGTAACCCAAAGGCAAATTGGAGACTCACAGCCTTTTTCACCCTTAGAATTAATTGCTATGTATCCTGGAAAAGATGCACCTGTCCCGGCAAAGCGGCAACAAACTGGTGACAAACCAGAAAAAGAAAGAAATACTGGTAATGTAGAGGGCCTTGAAGACGATAACTCCATCCGTGTAAAAGATCTCATCTTTGTTTATTGATAGCCAGGTGGGATTGTATGCTTTGTAGTCTGAAGTGGGATACTATAGGATGAGAATCGGATTATCTCAGGAACTGTTACTTACCGTAATTATAGTTTGCCCGAGCTCGTTTCGTGAAATTTGAATCTGGTCCATCTAAGTGCATGGTTTGTTGCCGCAGTGCCTAGTGGATATTCACTGAAAACTCTACCTGCTGCATTAGCGGTTGCGTTGACAAGGGCTACGGGATCGCCTTCATTGCTACCTGGATAAGTGTCACCTTGGAAGGATATGACATCGGTGTCATTCATGGCAGCATCACTATTCACGTCCTCGAAGAGTTCCATGTCCTTGTAAGGTGCATTGGCCAGGCCTTCAACTTTTGCAATGCATGCTTTCAAAGACCCAGCATTATGAGGGGGAGCGATGAAGAGGGTGTTAATGCGCCCTAACGAGCTGTCAGTTTCGTCAAAGGACGTCTTTGCCTTTTCATCTCCCTCTGATGAGTAGACACGGTAGTACACTGCAAATCCAATAAGAGGACTATTTGGGTAGGAGACGTCGACAAGCTTTACCGTAGTTGATATCAGTATCATCAGAACGTCCCGGAAGCTTGTCCGACTGTGTGACCTCCTTGACCCTCTTCTCCGACTCGACAACCAACGCGATCGGATCTTGTTCGGACAGCCCTGGGCCAGAAGGAGCGTACAAAGATAGGCGGGCAGAGTCTTCTTTGGGTGCTGGGCTTGATAGCGGTGTGAAGACAAGCGCCTTGTCGGGCTCCAAGAGGCCCTCAAGTTTGCACAGGCACCGCTTTATAGACGCTACTGTACGAGGAGGGGCAAAAGATTTCCGTGGAATGCGGCCAATGAAACGGTCGTTGTAGTAGAGGGGGTGATTTGATTCAAATGCACCGAGTTTAGTGTATAGACGGTAGTATACTGCACAAATAAATTAGGCATCGAGGCAGCAGTCGAGGGAGAGGGCACACCGTAGTCAGGACCCGTCCTTTTCGTCGACTTTCCTACTTTCGCAGCTGAATCTGTACCCCCTTTGCCGTCTAAACAGGGAGCGGAACTGGACACATGATCACGACCAGACAGAGTAGACATTGCCGTCTCCAACCAGAAACCGTTGAAATGTTAGCAAGATGTACGGTTGAAGGAAAGTAGAGTTATCGGAGACGCCTTCATCCTGAACCCCATTGGCGCTTATGCATCAATTGTCACCTCGCTGCCAGAGCACGTAGGGTGTTCTCAAGTTGAACGAGTAGCTCCGCCTTCCATCCAGCGCATGCACTGGCCTCTGAAGCTCTAAACTTCCCCGGTGCTTGTAAAAGTACGAAGAACATCGGAGTGCGAGTTCATGTGGGTCGACGATAAAGGTTGATAATACAGTTCTGGTGGTACGCTGGGAGGAATAGAGCGGTTATTGAGGAGGGGTGGGAGGTGAGTGAAAGCGTTGAAAAGTGTCCACTGCATGCACAGCGCTCATGCACATGTTCTATCCGACCAACAAAGATTGTTACCCGGGCCCCAGTAGCCCTCATCCTCGCAAGTACTTACTCTCTGATAACACGGCGCTTACAACACCACACGACGCTCAGTTAATCCGTTCCCCCAGCCATGTTCGAGTGCGGTTCGCCGTTATCTCCACTTTCTAGCTCTCAAAACATGCCGCCTAAAGACGTCCACAGCGAAAACGTCTTCGCCACGTCATGACGGCAAAGTTTCAACTGGATATGGCTTCGTCCTTACCCATTCCCTTGCAACGAAATACGCTTCGGTCTCAAAGGACCACATGTACATCATGTTCGGACTCTCACCTCTAACGAATGTTTAGGCATTGGATGAGAGTCTGCTCAATACTGAAAAGCTCGCCATCTGGTTGCGCTGCAACACTACTAAGTACTTGTCGCGGAATGGGACAGCCTATAGTATGATTTCGACGTTCGATAACCGGGTCTTCTTGATGGCGTTGCTTCGCACTGTTCGCGGAGCGTCAGGGAGTGTCTCGAGGGGTCACTAAACTCAGTACTCTCTTGCCTGATGTTTCGCTGTCAACGGATCGTCGGGGAAGGGCAAAGACCGGCCGTTCAACGAGCACTTTGATTACCTTCTTGAACTTGCAAATCACGGCGTGTTTCATGCCAATCAAGTCTTGTTCATCATTGTAACCTCATCGTCACCATTTCAGACGAAGCCTGGGATAAACTTGAAGACCCAGACGCATAAACTTGAAGACCCAGACGCTCAAAAGTGGCTTCGCAAATGATTCCCCTTCGCATCATCGGGACCGTCGTTCCTCCAACCAAAGGTCGATACCGAGGGCGTCGGGAATATCCACGACTTCACGGAAGAAGCAATCAACAGGTCTTCAAAAGGTCTTCATCGTCGTTGAAAGCATGACGGACGGATGGGAAACCAGGTGAGGAGTGAGCTTTCGGACCTGCAGGATCAGGAAATGTTTCGCGCAGGGTATATTTTATGAGAGGCGAAGAATGGATGCAAGAAGTCGCAAGTGTCGTGCGCCATCTGTCGTCTGGCCACCATCGTCATATTTGATGAACATCCACTCTCTATAGCCGAGGCGAATCTGAGGCACGGACTAGTCTGAAGTCAGCAAATAAGTAAGCGTCCGTAGCACACTTTTTGCCAATGACTTAGGTTGATAATATTCATGTTCCATTGAAAGTTTGCAAAAAAAGGCCTTCAAAAGACCCCGATGATTTGTCGAGTGGGTCAGAAGAGTTCAAAAGTCGTCAGAAGTTCAGCGATGGGCACTCGCCACGATGGAGCCTTTCTGGAGAAAAGTTGAAAGAGTGCCTATTTTGCTGTATACGTTTCATTCTTGCGAATTAAGACACGACGTTTTCCGAAGGCGCAAAGCACCTTTGGCAGTTCTGTGGGAGGGGTGACACTGCTCACTCCAAATGAATCCCGACTGTGCAACCGGAGCCAGGGAGGACAAGATGGTTGGACGCATGGATTCCTGACCATTGTCGCGGGGGAATTTTATGAGACCGGGTTTAACAGGTGTCGATCTCTACTTCTTGCCGTTATGTATTGGATAGTCTTGATACTTTTACATACCGCAGCCCTCTCGCCCTGCCAAGAACATATAATCAGGTTCGGGGGCACTACGCTTGCACGTAGACACCATGGTGATAGATGGTGATCTCGTGCATACAAAACCTGGAGAAAAGGTCACACCGGATGCAGTGAAAGATACCGATTACCCTTGTAATCTTCGGGATATGTCCACCCTTTGTGTCGCAAATCATGAAGATGGTTTGGCGGACAGAGACCAAAGCCGAACATCACGCCTAGCGTCAATCGATATGTATGAGATCGCCATGAATTTCATGAGGTAATTTACATGCCACTGGGTTCCTGCGTTGGGTACATGGAAGTTGATGGAGCTTCCCAACGAGACGACATGGACTACTCCGTGGTGCGATTGATGCGGGAAGAATCAAGGGTCGAAGGAAACACAACAGAATTTTGCAAAACGATCGACTCTGACAAAATCCGACGATATCTTCTCCTGTCGTTCAGCCTACACGCAATGATTAGAGAGGTCATCAGAAACAGGTATCCAGTTGAACGTACGATACAAGGACCGCATTGGCGAAAACTGCAGAAACATTTGTGAATCGTAAATATGGCTTTGAAAAAGAGGTTCCTTACAACTTCCTCTGGTATTGTAGATCCCAAAGGGAATGGGGCTATCCGGAATCACAACGTACTAGAAGCAACGAATATCTTAGGATCATCCTCAAATGGATGAAGAGCTGAACTGACGGTTATCATAAATGCAATCGAGGTGAGCCTAAGAGGAAAGACGGTTAGAAGCCATAGGCGAGAGAAAGTCTTAAGGTGTACGAACCACATTAACAATCCTGTCGACAACGAACCTATCACCAGAGATTTCACGATGCTTACGACCCTCTGAGTTTGAATCATGCTTGGTGGAGTTAGTATACGCACAAAAATATGAAGGGATTTACTCACCGACTTGTGATCAAGGGGGAAGCCTGCTGATACAACAAAAAGCACATGGTGCCAGTAACTACGCCACTCGAAACAATCCTCAGCCCAAAAGACATGAGAAGGGAAAACTAGCCGAATTAGTTGAAAAACGGTCCACCTGCAATGTATAAGAAACGTACGTTGTTGGCTTTTCGTTGCGGGAAGCAGTAATGTCTTTGCCTAGAAAAAAATTTAGCGTGCAGTTTGCTTCAAACATAATGTTGAATGCATAGGGTCTAGAGTTCGACGCACATATTCTGAAGAAAGTCTATGAGTGAAAGAACAAACCCTAAGTTCGAGTTGGATTGTGAATTCAATCAGGCTTACTGATAGTAAAACCTGCAACATGAACAGTTAGCCGCTGTGATCATATCCGAAGCAGTACGATGTACCCCAGCCAACAAAAAAAGGAGCCAACTGTTCATGACATGAATACCGAGACTGGGCGCCACCCATCACAAACTGGAACTTACCACTACAAACCCAATCTTGAAATACCTCTGATTCGACACTAATCCGAAGATGAGATGGGCTTTGAATTTGGAAAGAAAATGTTAATTTACGAGACCACATCCGCCTGATGAAGAGGCTATAGTGTTACAAATCGTAAGAAGCGGATGACTAGATAGAAATTAAGCGTACAGTTCGGTGAGGAAGCAGGTAAATTCCTAGATACACTTGTCAAACATTGAGCTGAGAGATCGAATCCACGACTTACGGTTGGAATGAAAAAAGCCTAAATTGAAGTTAAGTCAACTGGACCATCGATCAAAAAGTTCGTACTGACCGCAGCAGCCCTAGCATTCCGATATAGAAAGAAAGTTTAGTTCATTGTCAATGATCGGCCAACTACACATAACGGACCAGTAGTTGCAACTGATCAAGGTCGTAATGTCGACGCCGATTCCCCGCTGAATGAAATAGTACCATACCGACCTGTAATCAAGTACAAGGCCGATAGTTTCTGACTACGTTGGGAATCGTTCAGCTTGATGTTTTGACCAAAGTGAAACTATTCATACGACACATAAAACCCCAATCTATGAATGACAAAATCAGGAGAGGTAAAATGACTACTGGAAGAACTCACCAATATTTTCAGATATGCGGGGTCCTTAGGAAAGGCTCTGTAGTACCATGCCGTCTGGCATATCAACAGGCCGTACATTCTGTGGAGGAGCAAAGTTGTTAGCGAGGATGAGGCCAAAAAAAAAGTCACGAACGCGCTTGCAATCATCCCCCCAAATAACGTAGAACCAAGTGCTGCATTGGATGCCGCGCTCATAGCCTGAGTGATGAAGAAGTTGGGGATGAATGTTGAGCGAAACTACGAAGGGAAATGTTCCATCCTCGGAGCTGTTGAAGATGTCACTGTGTGGGGAAGGGTCGGTTCAGGTCAGAAATTTGACTCAAGTAGGAGCTAGGGCTCAACGGTCCTGGCACCTTATGTGCTACGGCCACAAGAAGCGATATCTTCGCCCAGGCCCCAGGGGAAAGTGAGTGGGGATTGCCGACACACTCACTTCCATCTGACAAGGTACACCGCTGTACGCCGTTTCTCTCCGTTTCTGTAATACTTCTTTTAGTAAAATTTAGATCGCTACCACTGCAGTGCCTTCGAGGATGTCGTCAACAATGACATGATGAAAAAAAGGGGGGGGGGGAGTTGGAAGCAATAGTGCGGGGTCGAAGTGGCTGGTTGCGAGTCTAAGCAATTTAAAAAAAAGGTAAATCATATTCCGGAGCCAAAAGGGTGTTTTCTGTTTTTGTTTTTTTGCAAAGGCAGGTTTTCACGCAGGTTCTCACGTTCATCTAGTGAGGGTATGAGACAAACAAGAATAGGAATTGCAAGAGCTGAGAGGGGAAGCAGAATTACACAGTACCACTACGACAAGATTATAAATGAAACAAGAATCAATTAAGTAGCTGCAGCGGGCGCGTTGGTCGCGGTGTAATCCTAAACCAAAGGTGTGATGGTGAGTAACGAGAAGTGCAACAAAACCAGGAGCATGTACCTCCATCTCTGCATCAAGGTCTGCAGCCGTCTTAGGCGTCCTCTCTGCCTTCCGAGCACCTCCACGTCCTCTCCGGGGCCTTCCTCGAGCGGTGGTGGCAGTCCTTGATTAGGTAAAACGAGATGAGAGGGTTGAGCGGGCCAAAAGGCGCCCTTTGGGCGCAAACGAGACTAACCTCGCGGGTTGGGCAGCAGCGGGGGCAGGTGCAACACGAGAAGCCAGTGAAGCGGGCCGTGGGTCGACAACGATTTCAATCTTCATGGGACGTTCTGAATAGTCGAGACAGGTTTGGGAAAGAGCGGAGGAATCATTAGTCGCGCTGTTCAGGTAGGGGGCAATAGGAAGACCAAGGAAAATTTATGAACACGCAAAGAATGAATGTTGAACAACTTTGGGCAGCCAGCTTGTTACCAAAGAATCGTGGCTTTGTCTCTGTCAATTTGCAAGGCTTGCGAAACCTGGTCTTGTCCGAAAAATTATGGTCGATATGTGCGCCGAATAAGAGGAGCCTTGGCCTGGAAGCGATTAGGTGGATAACGCAGCATCCCCCACACAACATTCCATATGCCTATACTCAATATTCGCAACACAAGAGCTCCCCACACCAAACCATGGAATACGTCGTTTCACAGGCCAGTCGCCACATAGATGCAGCTCGATTCTACAGGTTGATCAGACCTGAGAATGTTGGTAAACCTGGGCTGGTAAATGCGCCCAAGGTCCGCAGGCATACGACGGACACGTGGCCACCTGGCCCACGGTCTCTCCAATGGCCCAGCGGGCTCCTCTCCCATGCGCAAGAACGGTACGAAATGAAGGTGTGAGATGAGACGCGATACTAACTTCCATCGATGAGGCGGTTGTTGTATTGTTGGTAGGCGACTTCGCCATCACCCTTGTTTGAAAACTGGACCGACGCGACACCCTTAGAACGACCTCCGGCGTCGTAATGAAGCGTCACGTCTCGAAGGGGGCCGACAGTGGTAGTGAAGAGTTCCTAAGGGAACGCGTTAGAGGAAGGCGACAAGAACATCACGATGCGAACAAACCTTGATTTGGGTTTCATTCACGTCAACCGGAAGGTTGGAGACGATGATTTTGGTCGATGTTGTTGGAACTACGGCTTTGGCGGTTCTGGACGCGGCTATGTTCGCAGCACGGGCACGCTGTACGGGTGAGACAGCGGTACTACCGAGGACTTGAGCGCGAGCGGTAGTGCGACGAGCTGCACCACGACGACCGGTCTTAGGCTTGGAGGAGATGATCTGTTGAAAATTTGTGTGAGACAATGGGCTTTGCGTGACACAACAGCAAAAAGGGCAAACTGACGTCGTCAAGGGATTTGTCCATGGTAGGTGTCGAAGTCGTTTGAGTGGAAAGGTGACGGTGGCGAGAGGGTGGTGAGACGCTTGACGGTGGTGGTTGGAAACGAAGAGCAGGTTGGGCAAGCAAAAGAATGCTGTGGCTTTAAGAGGGGTCGGAGCTCAAATATCCATACACTCCGCTTTTGTTCCCTATTCAACAAGTGACCCCTTATTCAATAAGCGCCCTCTGCATCCCCTTTTCTCAACCATGTCTCGTGGCGGTGGTGGTCGAGGCGGTCGAGGCGGCGGTCGAGGCGGATTTGGAGGTGTCAACAACCCCCCACCGATGGGTTTGACCTTCGCAGACCTACAAAACTTGTCCAGGGAGGCAACCGAGCTCTACCCTGTGTGTTGTCGAATACCTCCTCTATGGAACAATTCATTTATTGACCAGAATTCTCTGGGATATAGCCGATGCGCGTACCGGTATTCACAGAACCTTCAGATGAGGAGAAGAAAATTGCTGAGCTCCAATTAGGAATAGCCGCGCGCCTCAGGACTTCACAGTATTACATTGTGGAGAAAACAAAATCTACAGGTAAGAAAATGCTTGTACAGAGCTTTCAGATCATGAACGTGTACTTCCAGAATTACCGCGTTATTCTGATAAGTATCGGCCCTCAAGCACCACCCAGCCGACTCTAAAACGAAAGGATCTCCATGCACCATTCTTTCCAACGGAGATTTTCGAAGACTACTTCAACCCTAAAAGTAGAAGAAAAGGTAGGGTTCCTTTGACCCTTCTTCTCGTTTTCTGATCAACCGTTCCTTTCCAGCCGCCACAAAGAGTGGCCCTAGCAAAGTCCGCCTGAACTTAGACGACTTGGCAGATGACGTAGAGGAGGTTCGTCTACCACCCCTAAGCTTATGACATAAACTCATTGTTCTTTCAACAGGAGAAGTCGTCCGAGGAGCGTTCGGACATCGGCTCACAGGCAGATGGATCTGACTATGATGTTGATGAAGAGTATGACAACGATTATGCTGAAAACTACTTCGATAATGGTGAAGGGGATGATATGGATGACCTTGGAGGAGGAGGGGGTGACGATGGCGGAGGAGGTATGTTGATAGCTACTTTGGCTCGTTTTCTTTTGAACTAACTACTTCGTGGCAGGAGGTGACTACGACTGATATGGGTTTTGTCTGGCTCAATATTTATAACCACTGCAATGTATAACCTCACCCATTTTGCAAGTCCTTCATGTCCTTTCTGCACGTCTTGTGTGAACAGGGCAGCCTTCTCGAAACCCAACGTCTACCAGATATAGGGACGAAGATGGCTGCCTCGAAATGCTCCTTTCGAACCCTTATAATTTAATACAGATTCAGTTGATAGAAGGGTAGAGGTAAATAATATACAGAACTGTGCTTCCAAAATATTATTGCCAAGGAAAACATACGAACATGCCATGCGAATGCGAAAGAAGAGCAAAAGGAAAAAGAGTGTGTCCAATAGCAGTGTCCGAAGCGAGAAAAACAATCACGAATCAGGAGCCTTCTCCTTGCCTTTCCTTGACGGGGGCGGTTGAAGTAACGATGGCGAGCTTGCCATGCCAGCTAAGCTGAATGATGAGAGTCTTCGCCCGCCCTTGGTTGGTGTCATTAAATGCGATGATACCGTTGGACTTCCAGGTAAAGAAGTATTGCTATTCGAGCGTGATGGAGTATCCCCAGCAGCAGCTTCGGTGAGGAGAAACTCGACCCACAGCCTTGAGAACGACTACAAGTTTCCTAATCAGTATATATCCTGGGGCAAGAAAGTCTTCCATACCTCTGTCTCGTCCGACTTTTCCAATTCTCCCGCTTTTGCTGGAGAACCCGATGCTGATACTGAGCGACTCCAGAATGACGATGGGGGTGGGGAGGTGATGTTTGGATTCAGAGACGAGCCTGAGCGCTGTAGGCCGGCCTTTTCTCGTTCTTGCTCCGTCCAGGAGAGGATGGAGCTTAGTAGAGAAAGCATTTCAAAGCGCTTTCCATCTGCTCGAGGGGTGTTGAGGAAAGAGAGGAGGACATTCGTGACGAGCCGTCTATCGACGTTGGTGTCAGTGGAGTTGCGCCGTAGACGACGAAGGGCTTCCATTAGGTGTTCATTAAGTATTACAGCTGTTACGGAGGCGTTAGAGCGCAGCGCTTGTGGGAACGGGGATAGTACCTTCATGTCGTAATTTTCCAATTAAAAAAGTCTTCTCTTTGACTTCTTTTTCCAGCTCTTGTGTACGTGTACTATTCGTATTCGATTCTTCAAGTTGTACCTGCGTTGGTTTTAGTCAGCGTGCTTGAACAAGACACTGCGAACTTACCTCAGCTGTAAGGGCACGATGCTTGAACTCCGCTAGTAGTTGCGTTGTCTGCACTACTTGCGACTCATAATCCTTGACGGCTTGCCGCAGTTCACGATCCTTGTCTGTTAAACGATCAATTCATCATGCCATATTAATGATATATCATCTTTCCCACCGGTTTGGAAGTCCTGCAGGACAGACTGCAAATTTTCCGACTTTTCTTTTTCCAAAACCAAATGGTCGGCTTCCCTCTCCCTTGCCTCTCTCTCCAGCTCCAAGTCCCTTGTCAGGGTCTCCGCAGTCGACTTGAGGTCGTCTGATATAACCTTCTCATGCAGTGCTGTTCGTTCCCACTGGTCCCGTTCCATTCGACATCGCTCCAATTCAGTCTGAGCTTCACGCAATTCTCGCTCGCGGATAAGAGCCTCCTGCGCGTTTTCGTGCAGAGCTCGATTGCGCATGGCGTCCAATTCAATGGACGCACGGTCTGCTTCCTCATGTGAATCGATAAGTTCCTGCTTAAGCGTTTCGACAGTTGAAAGAAGGTCCTCATTCTGTGCGGTTATTTGTTGAATGAGCTGTTCCCTCCGGTCTAATTCTTCCTGTGGCGACAAAACAGCATCAGGTATGATAGCAAACAGTTGTTTAAAATCTCATACGGCATCTTGCTTCAGTTTATTGCCGAGGGTTGTTCTCATCTGCGTCAACTTTGCAAGAAGATTGCGGTATTGAGTTGCCAACGTCTCCTTTTCTTCCTTCGTTTGCTCGAGCTCGCGTTGCAAACGTTCGACCTGATCTCCGTCATCATCCTCGTTTTGCTTGCCGTTAGATAAGGTGTGTCCGTTCAGACCATTTGGCAGTGTAGGAGGTGCGCTGTTGGAGACACTGCGCTCACTATCTATGGAAAGCCGCGCCTCCCTCGTAGATATAGAGTTTGAAGGAGAATGGGAGGATGTTGAAGAGGAATTGGGCGTGCCATTGGTGGGCATTTTTGCTTGAACGTGGCAATAATTAAGTCAATGAATTGTTGGAGAATGTTCCCCAAGCTTGATGCACGTGATGAGTTCTGGAGGACATCATTTTGTGCTTGAACGACCACAAGGAGCCTTTGTGCGGTAACACCAACACCGCCCTCCACAACACCATTCAAATCCCCTGGAAACCCACATTCATAATATCGTTGCGTTGTATTCGTCGACCTCAGGGTACTTGTGTATTTAAGCCTTGTTCCCCTCACGCCACCCATTCCAGGAGTTACTTACACCATGATTCGTTCGCTATTGAGACCAATCCACCTCTTGAACTTACCAGTCGAGCTTATATGCTATATTCTTGACAACCTTGAAATTCCCGATCTCGTTCAGTGCACATTGGTACGTTATTTTTCTTTTCAAATCACCGCAAAATTTCCCCTTGGTTTACCATCATCGATCAGGTCACGAAATACCTTAGAAAAGTTGTGGGCGACTCTTCACGTCTTCAATTTTCCATTGAATTGGCCAAGCACCGGTTGGTTTCGTTGCTGCCAGCCTCGGCCTCCCCGCCGTTCTCTACCCGCCTCCAGCTCATCAGAGACAGAGAGCGAGCATGGAGGTTTATGGAGTGGAAACAGAGACATACTCTCAAGCTTCCACCCACTGGTTCTGTGTATGAGTTTGTTGGTGGGTTATACGGAAATGGACGGGAAGATGACAGTAGAGTCACAGCATCTATCTCCTTCCTCGAACTTCCCTCGTCAGATACACCAATGGACCCCCCAAATCTCAAAACGTGGACTCATGCAATGGGGGACGTTAATATCATCGATTTCACGATGGATCCTTCCCAGGATCTCCTCGTCCTTGTCGCCCTTGCTCCACCAGAGTACGTTCCCTCCGCAGACTTCACATTCTCCCGCTTATTTGAGCAAAAAACAGATCAAAGTTTGTTTACGAACTACATATTCGTTCGATCACAACGAATCTGCCACACCCCAAATCCCCATTGTCCGTGCTTCCATGCCTCGTCAAACCCTCAGCATCCCCCCCACCGTCAGAAGTGATCGCAGCTGTTCGTGTGCAGGTGGCAGGAGATCTTGTTGCCTTGCTGATCAAAGAAGTCCTGGACAGCACTGGCGCCCATCTCGAGATATGGAACTGGGAACACAGTCCGCAGTTTTCGGTGAGCTTAATTGCATGCTTCATTGGATACGTATGTGATATTTATTTGGAGTTGTAGTGCAAAATGTCCCGACTGTCCGGAATCGACGATTTTACCTTCCTGACGCACCACGCGTTCCTCCTTGTGAGGCCTACGGGCCGATTTGAAGTTTACAACTTCGAAGACCCCCTATACTGCAGCACTACTCCCATAATCCGCAACACATTTGCATTTCCTCAGCTTTCGGACGGTTACATATATTGGTATATCTCGATGAGCAGCAACCCTGCACCTGGTTACATACCTCGTCCTTCTTCATCCGACAATCTTACTGGCAAGCAATTATGCTACCCACGCCCAGACGAACGTGTTCATGCATGCTGTTTGTATATTTTCAATCCCGTGGCCGAAGAAAATCATCACGTCCACTCATTTGTATTCTTCCTGAATATCGCCACACTCCTCAATCCACCGGAAGAATGGTTCCAGACACAACCCCCGCCCACGTACATGGGTTCGGGACCCAGGTTCAGCCTTGGACCAAGATTCCCAGCACAACCTCAAGGATCACCCTCGCCTCCCACCGACAGCGAATCGAGTGCGTCCTCGAGCTCTACGGCGTCGTCAAATGGCCTCTCCTCCATTGATATTCCAATTTATGGGCTTCCGGCAAGTTCCACCCCTTCCTCATCGACATCCTCGCTTATTCCGATCATGGGTCCATCCCCGTCCTCGTCATCCACCCAACAAATCTTTGCAACCCCGATATATCCCCCATTCCCCAGTTTCTCCTCCACTATCGATCTATTTCAGGTAAATGGGGCAACCCACCCATTCCCAAACCCAGCTGCGACCCTAGCCCCTCTAACGGCACCTGCGCCTGCTCCGCGAAGACATGGCCCCTTTCGAAACTCCGCCACAAGCCATCACATGAATGTTACTATACCTTGGGAGGTTTGGGGCCCGCAAAATACACGCTGGTTTGAGGAATGCCTAAGTACGGATTGGCAACATGCGATCTATGGACTTCGGACCGTGGAGAGCGTGAGTGTTGCAAAGTGGCCGAATCTGCATGGAGGGAAAGGACCTTCGCCCGCTGGAGACGGAGCTGAGGTAGGTAGTGAGCAACCTGCGTTGAACGGGCACGCTGCTCAGACGAACGGACATGCTCCCTCCCCGTCATCATCACTTTCGGGCGAGGGACCGATAACAGCGCATTCAGATTTAGATCAGGAGGCAGACGTGAATGACGACGGAGAGCCCGCTCGGCCTGAACAACGGCGTTTTCTGCGCATCAGGGATTTCAACCCTTACTCCCTGACACAGGCTGCTCAACTAGACGCCCAAGAGGGCTCGGCAGCTGGCAAAGGGAAGCACAGAGCGCGCTGGCGTCAGCCACGCCTGGTAACTGAACCTTCGACGACACCCGTCAAGGGTGTGTTCACGAAGGATATCGTTAGCTCGCTGCCTTACGTTGAGGTTGTCAGCGAACAGACGTTTGAAGTGACAGATGTGATGATGGATGATTGTCGAATGCTTCTTCTGAAAGTCAGTCCTCCCTTACCGTGTTTTTACCATGTTTAGAGTTGGAACTGAACCCTTTTGCCTCTTTTCAGCGCGGACAAGCGGGGAAACTAAAACGTGTCGATGTGCTGATGATGTAGTGGACCCCATTGACTTTTGCCCTGCTTTCCTCTTTTGACACTGATCAGTAATGAGTGCTACATTTATGGAGTATGTATGTTTTAGATGCGCTTTAAAAAAATATCAAGAAAGTGTAATAGTTTTCACTACCGTCAATATTGATAGTGATTGTGGACGATGCAGAAGAAGACCCTGCAGGGAGCTTTCAAGTCGGTGTCGAGACAGATCCAGCCGGTAGTCAGCGCCATAATTAATTGCACGTTGCAAAGTGCCGTGGTGCCATGGGGTACTAGTCGCAACGTAATTTTACGCAGCACCAGGCTTGCCTGCAGCCTCACCACACTAACAAAATGCATCAGCGAGATCAATAAGAATTTTCCAATGGATACAATCCCTATCCTAACGCAGGACGATTCCTCGATACGGGGAAGGAGATAAAAGCCTGAGGGCCCCTATTCAATTGAGTAGAGACAAATCAATGAAATCTCCAGCGGACCCTGGTCGGGCTTGAGGCTTATCACTCTCATCACCACTGCTTTCGTCGTTGTCTTCTTCTTCGCCCATAGGGCGCAAATTCTTCGTATGCGTGCCCCGCCACCGCTCAACCTTGATTTTCAGAAGAATTTCTACCTCTTCTAGGCTCTTGGTTGCTCCTAACGCGGCCCTGAACTTCGAGAACCAAGATCGCCGACTCCTATCAGAACACACAGGGATTGTAAGACTGAGGTTCCCGTAGAACGGAAATTAAGGGCGTACCATTGAAACCCCACGAAATGTCGTATGTGGGTTTGAACGGTAACAATTTCGATGGCTTCAAAGAATGTTTTGCAGAGATCCAAATACTCCAAAGATATCTTGACGGGGTCAGGGACGGTGCCCGCGAACAGGCTGGATAGAGCAGATCAGAATGCTTCCAACTAATTTGGAAGATGTCGAAGAAAACGAGGACTGCTTACCATGGGTTCCCAAGTAAAGTTTCCCCCACCATGATGCCATCGGCTCCAGTATATTCCATGTTTGCCAGCAAGTCAGAAAACTCACGGACGTTTCCGTTGCTAACGACTGGGACTTGCAAGTTGCCTTTGAGTCTCTTGACCTCGTTGAGATTCGCAGAACCTTGTCTTCTCCGCCGAGCCGAAACGTTGCGTGCGTGAAGAGTAACCCAGGATACACCACACGCTTCCAGACGTTGAGAAAGCTCTAGCGTTGCGTGAGATGGTTGACAAAGCCTCAATTTCGCTGTCACAGGCACAGAAAAAGAATTGGACATTGCAGATACTTTATCGTTGATATTAAATCCAGTGAATGAAACCACGATTTGACGGGGACACCCACCGATCTCTTCGACGAGTGGCCAATCTTTTTGACCCAGAAGATAAGCGCCAAAATGTCCATCGCGAGCTGATTCTTGAGGACACCCGAGATTCAGGTCTAGAGTACTTCAAGATCCATCTCTAACCTGAAAAAAAACGCCAGAAGATAAATTAAACACGTACCTATCCCGTCACAATGTCCTTGCAGTTTACGACCAGCCTCCACGATAGTTTGGGGATCATGCCCACAGAGTTGGACCACAACGGGACGTTCAAGACCGTCATCAGAAGCAGTCCCCAGGTCTCGCAGATGATACTCCAGGTAATCTTGATCGTTTAGAATTCTGTCGGGAATAAGCATTTGTGTGTATGTCAGGCTTGCCCCGTATTTGCGCACAAGCAAGCGAAATGGGCCATCCGATTGCTTGACCATGGGTGCCGCTATATATCTCAAGTCCAACAAGGGCATAGTAGTCTAGGCAACGTTGAGAGATGCTGTGGCACTGTGGAACTTAGAACGATCACAACATTTCCATTTCAACCACCGACAACAGTGGCTCCTGCAACCACCTAGATCTCGCTTTCCAACTTCAAGAAATTTTCACAGAACCGATCGCAACTTATCTACTTCGGAAGTACCTGGGAGACCTCGATCATGACGTTATGGGACAAAAGTCCACCTGATATTGACCACCACAATCCAACGGCGCCACACCTAGATAATCTACGTCGTACGGCTGGGAGTTTCCCTCAGTGGTGAAATGGTGGATGTCTTTTCATGTGGCCATGTCTATAGATATGGGACTATGCTCGGAACCCAAGCTCGGAACTCATTCCGAGCTTGATGTTTCAAGTCACTCATTCTCAAGTCTTCTCTGCCTGATGGTGCTATTTCCGACCTTGTTCGTTTAACCTTGATTGTGGCTGCGACACACCCTTCAATTGAGTTTTGTCACGAGCTCAATTAGCGGACGAAAGAGGACGGCGCCTCAGGATGTCAGGGTTTGCTTCACATCGGCGGACTGGACTACCAAGCGAAGCGTGAGTTAGGGCACTCGTTAAATTCCACGCCTCGCTTAACGTTTATTTCGTGGATCAGATCCTTGCGCGAAACTTAATACTCGGGAATCACCAAAACAAAGCTCCAGCAAAACAGAAACTGTGCGAAATCACTTATCTTGTCGTTTCTACTCCACGGTTCCACATGGCTTCAAGATATCAAGTCTCAAGTCTCAAGCCAACCACATCAATACAGCTGTTGACGCAGGCTATGTCTTACGTCCATATGGTGTCTTCTCAAAAAAAAAGTTAACTGGTATGTACTACAGGGCTGTATTCACCGCAGAGAAGATCATCAGGTGTTACAATGACCTGTTGTATCCTACGCCGCTCTTTGATGGAGTTAGTTGGCCCTGGAGTCGTTTACGTCGCTTCGGGGGTTTTACAACCCGCCGAGTTCTCGGGCCAGAGTGAAGATTGGCAAAATGCGTGTCCAGGACTTGTGAGGAAACCTTGCATTGGGAGCAGGCCTCATGTCGCAGGTTCAGGATCCAAAGTCAAAAATTTCGGAGACTACTCATCAATGGCCAGCCACCCTTAATCCTTGTCGTAACTTCCGAGCTTTCAGCACGCGGAATCGCGACCAAGCTTCCAAGCACACATTCTGTATGGCGCTTCCCCAGCTACAGCTGGGGTACTGCCGGTCGGAATTCCCTCAAAGGACTCGCTATTTTGACAATCCAACGTATTCGCCTGAAAAACAATTGTGGTCAGCCTTCACGCTTCATCAGTGGACATCATCTTGAACACAGCCGTAACCCCGGCCTCCAGCTTCCGTATCGCTCACTTTCCGGATCTGCATATGTCCATGACCCCGACTCACAAAGCCTCCTGGTGTGCTAGTATTTGTGTTATCCGTCCTGTACGAATGGAGTGAGACTGAACGTGGCGACTGCGATTCCGTCCACCACTCGGGACATATTACTTTTAACGCCCTTGCTAATCCGTACCCTGCCTCCAATATTGCCTATGTACGGTCAGATTCAATCTTTCGCTTTCGGAACATCGACTCATCCGTCGTTACTCACAGTGACTTCATCCGTCGTGAGTGCGGTGGCTCTTATCTTTTTCATCATCTCCGTGCATTAGGTGACGCCCGCCTGCAGGTCGATTCAAGATTTCAGTTTCCCAAGCAGGGTTGGACACGACTGCAAAGGGTCGGCCCCCTTTCCCAGCTTATCCGAAAGCAGAAAGTGTCAGCGTACTCCCTGAACCAGAACTTGCTACTCGATTGGGATGACGCCAAAAACCTGTTGATGTTTGGCTCCACGGTCCAGTCATGATCGTGTTTATCTGAGACGAGTCGTATGAGTCGTCAATTACTTTTTTTGTGCTAAGGTTTCCGTGGTACAAGCCCTCCAAGAATGGTACCAGGTCCTCCCGGTGTCGTGCGCTTCGACTTAAACATCAAAGGAATTGTTATCGTTGATGGAAGGCAAGTTCGGCTTTCATTATATCAACGGTGTCTACTTTTGTTGACGGATTTCACACGGGAATGCGATTTTGACAGTTTCTTTCTGAATTCTGTGAGTCGCCAGTAAAGTCAGATCAAGTCCGATAGGTTCTTAAATCACCAAGGCGAAGAACAACAGCAAGAAGGATGTTGACATAAAACTTCTGGACGCCAATTTGCCGAATTTTCCACGATAGGTGCTTGCAAGTACGCGCTTTTTTAAAACAGCTTCTTTCTGATCATTTACTCTTCTTTGAAAGTCAGACGACTGGGCTCAAAAATGTCACTTTGTATGAACCACCTGATCTGTACGTGTCCTCGGCCTCAGTCCGCCACGTTTCTTTCTTTACTTTTGTCTTGGAGTTACCCCCCGATTATGTCCGGAATGGCCTGTATCTCCTTTTGCCGCTGTGTTGGCCTGGGGAATCTGGGCTTTTAATTGGTAACCACTCATCATGCTTGTTAACGGCGTCCAGGTCATCACTTGCAGACTAGGGTTAGGTTCTGTGACTTGCCATGCGGCAAGTTGCCTTCTCCTCATGTCATGTCTCTTTAACGTGTACTTCAGGGCAACAGGTCCAACGTCATTCCATAGGCTAATCCATGTTATTCTGTTAAAGGGAGTGGCAAGATCACCTGTCTTGAATAATTGTTCCCAGCCTACCAGCAAATTTTCTTACCTGGTGGCGGAGATGATGCTTTCGTCATTCGTTGTCAACACTCTAGTTCCGAATTGAAAGCAGTTACTTCGTTCCGGAGGTCATTTGGATCCTGGTGACGGAGATAATGCTTTCGTTGTTCACTGTCAACACTCTAGTTCCGAACTGAAGGCAGTTACTTCGTTCCGGAGGTCATTTGGATCGCAGGCCACCATCATCGGCTTCGGTCGCGAGACTTTCATAAATGAGATGTCGCGGATCATGTGCCAATCGATTGGAGCATCCTTGCTACTTAGACGAAGAGTCTACTTACCTTTCTCTCATCCTCTCCCAAAACCCCGAGTCTGGCGTCAAATAAAATCGTTTGTTTGACTTTGTCGCTTGAACAGGGTTTTTCTTAAGTTTCCATCAAGTGACCACCTCTCCCATGTGTTGAAGTTTGGAAAAATGAACGCGCCACAACCCCTTGTGTGCGACTGTGTGGCTTTCTTCTGTAGGACATGGTAAAAAATCGTCCAGATGACATTATTGACATATGCATGAACCACACCTACGCTTAGGCTGATCGATCAGAGAAAACAATATCGGGGGGAAAAGCTCTAAATAAATGCTCACCACCGATTAGATCGACATATTAGCGTGGAGCAATAGCCTCGTTTGACATATGGAGTTTTGGAATTCCTTTGTCTGGATCTTCGGGTTGGCTAGTGGCTGCGCTCAGGTAAGGACTTGACCTCGCAGCCGTAGATGATGGCTTACAAACCGTTCACGTTTTTCCGTAGCAATAGGCGATAGGACCTGGAGAACACCAAGTGCGTCAGAAATTACCAGGAGGATGAGAGAAGTGGAGTTTGCGGTCCGTCTTGACACGGTCCATGTGACTTGGGGACTCCGCCAATCCACTTAGACGCCTTGTACAGGCATCCACAGGCATCGCCATACTTCATCCGGCCGAAACTTCGGGTTGTAATACCCCGGCCCTGCGCTGAGAGCCATCGTGATCAACGTGCATAGCCGTATACCTTTGCACCACGCGGGCTTGACAGCATCGAAGAAGTTTCAAGAATCAGCAACTTGCTGCCATGTGCAAGCCAATACGCCCCGTATACCCGCTTTACGAGTCGTAGGTTCAGTGACATCCCCATTTTAATAAAAACGCGCTCCCTCCTTCGCCACGCTCTCACCCAAGCAGAAAGTATCCGCAGGGCTCGGATGCGACGCAAGTTGAGAGGTCATCATCCGCGAAGGGTTAAAATGTAATTCATCCCCAAGGTACCAGGTGTGGACAAAGTCCGGAAAAGTGCCGCAGACCTGATTCTCGAATGCAACTGTCGAATCTTGCTAGGAGGGAAATTAAATTCAGGATGGGCTCGGGGGAAAAATACCGACGGCGCGGTGCACACAGGGTGGCGCGTTATCTACGCCCACGATACCCGACGTATACACCCCGTCGCTGGCAATGCAAGAACTTTCGAGCTAGCTATACTTGTGTAAAGTGTTTTCGTCGCGAGCCTTGAGCTTACTCTTTTAGAGAGAGCGGGTTCCGTCAATCAGAATTAGTAGCTGGTTAATTGGCAGGTTCGTACATTTGTAAGGGTCGACACTGCAACCGGTGCCAGTCAATCTCGACGTCCAGCTTCAATGAATCATAACGGCGTCTCGCAAGTTCTAGAATCTAGATGAACGTCGAGTTGCTTATTGAATGAGAGAAAGCCACTGGTATCATACCCACGGCGCGGTTCAATCGGATTCGCAGCCAGGAGATTTTTATCCGTGAGTGATTGCAAAGCGATGCCAGTGATGAAGCAATCATCTACAAATTCGGCGTTCAAGTTGTTCACCACGGCTGTCCTGAAAGACCGGCACACTCCGATGCTGCCCGGGAATTGGAAAATTTGTTGCGTGGACGTTGTCACCTGGCTTCTACACGCTAACGCCAATGGAAGTAATCGGAAATGTCCTGCAATGTCTGAAAGTTACCTCCAAAGAGGTTTTGCGTTTGAAATTCTTACTTTCAGCAAACAACTAGGCATGCGCAAACAAGAGGAGGCCTACGCATGAGCAAGGTCGGATTTTGAATTGAGCTCACGTCGAAAAAGAAGCGCGAGAAAGTGCTTGGGGACAGCTTTTCATTGTGGTAAAAATACAAATGGCCCATGAGATGATATACTGAAATGATGAAACTATGCTACGGAGAAGAGATGGTATACACAACACCCAAGCTCTATATGTGGTATGCAAACAGATGGCCCAGATGAGAGTGTCAGATAAGATTAGGGATATCGCGGTCGAAAGAGTACGGCGGGGTAAAGTGCGTGCGAGTACGGGTGGGGTGTAAGATAGAGTAAGGGGAGATGAAATCCTGTGTCTGACTCATGAGGGGTTAGATTCAATCATCACCTTGAGCACCATCTTCCCATGTTCGTCCTGTCCCCGAGTCAGGAGCTCAAATGCAGATTTTGTTTCTTCCAGTGGGAAACGGTGCGTGATGAGTTTCTCAACGTTCTCCAGCTTTCCCGATGATAGGAGCTCCAGGGCCGCTGGGTATGTGTTTGCGTAGCGGAACGAGCCCTGGATATCGACTTCGCGAAGAGCGGCGCTAGAGAGGGGTAGCATAACGTTGCGGGAGCCCATGCCAATGAGCATGACCTTGCCGCCGGCGATCGCGGCCTGTTGGGGAGGGATAACGAGATGATCAGCAACCTGAACAAAGGAAGGAAACGGCGAGGAAAAAGAAGGGCAGAATGAGATCACCCATCTGCAGTCGTATATAATGTTAGAAACGAGATAAGGGAACTTACATGGACTGAGGTCTGGATGGCTGATTCGGCGCCTGTGCATTCGAAAACGACATCGAAGCCGTCCTTCGCCTCAAATGTGGAGAGAGCCAACTGTGCGGTCTCCTTTGCGCGACGGAGTTGTTCGTCCGAAGTCTTGGCTTTGTCGGTCATACGGAGGCAGAAGACCTGGGAGGCGAAGCCGTTGGCTTTTGCAAAGTCGAGTCGTGGTTGGTTGATGTCGATGGCAACAATGCGGGATGCGCCCAGTGATTTGGCGACGGCACAAGCAAGAAGGCCGATGGTGCCAACACCGAAGACAAGGACGGTTTGACCAGCGGTAATGTTCGCGCGGCGTGTAGCGTGGACGAGGACAGACAGGGGCTCTGCAAGTGCGGCTTGCTCAAATGTGCAAGAATCCGGCAGACTAATGGATGGGAGCGTTGGTCAGAGACATCAGTAGGGAATTGGGTGTAATACGTACGGGTGCAAGACGTAGGAAGGGTGGTTCATACGCGTTTGGAGGGTACCATCCGCGTGAGGGAACACGGAGGCGCTACTGCAGAAGCGCATGCTTTTGCAAAGGTTGTACCGTCCTTTCTCGCAATAACTGCAGGTGCGACAATACACACCAGCTTCTATCGCAACGCGCTGACCAATGGTGAAGTTGGTGACACCTGAGCCGATGGCGGTAACGACTCCGGCAGCTTCATGGCCAAGCACGAGAGGTGCGCGCACAGCGAAGTCACCGTTGCGACCGTGCATATAGTAGTGAACTATAACCTGCGTGAAGCTTTGCCCGAAGAGAAATCTCAATTGAACGTACGATCGCTACCGCAGAGACCAGTGGAGGCAACAGCGACCTGGACTTGGGTGGGCGCCGGTGGCCAGAGGGTGCGGTTCTCGATGCGAAGATCCCTCGGACCGTGGAGGACGGCGACGTTCTGTGAAGGAAGGGCTACGGGAGACATTGTGGGTAGTTGCGAGAAAAGGGTGAATGTCGCAGGGCCTTCATGCCGGTATAAATACATAGTCGAATATTACGGAGGAGTGGGTTCAAATGCTGTGACGAAGGTGACCCCAGATTTGTGACCGCCGTGACAAACAAGAGATCTCCCCGCGGTCCGACGACCCGTAGGCGCCGTGACGATCTGTTGCCCAAATTCGGGGTGGGTGTGCCGAGATCTGTCACAGATGCGCGATCGGGCTCTGCCTTATTTGTTTGAACTCAACCCCCTCTTTTGTCTATTTACCAATTAATACAAATTAATAATAATCAGTGGCATCCATTTCCTCTTTCAGCCCATTCATCCTCCATTCCCCGAATCTCGTTTTTTTCTGCTTCTCCGTTGTTTCAACTGACTTGCCTCCCCGAACTTCCAACGAATCGATTCGGAGGTGCGGAGCGAGCTCCGTGGGGCAAGAATATTATTGTTCCGTTGCCCAAGCAAACGCAGGCACGATAGTTGTACCAGGTTGCACTACTCAACCCCTGTCTTCTCGTACTTGGTGTGTCGTCGGTCCGACCCTGGCAAGTTAAGACCGGACAACGATTTCTACCCCAAGCTCGCACACTTTCCTACCCTTTCTTATCACCATGGACCCATCGCCTGCCATCCCTGCTTCTGCCCTCTTTTCGCTCAAAGGCCAGACTGCGCTCATCACAGGTGCAACCAGAGGTCCGTACACGCGTCCTTCCAACACTATCGATGCATTTTTCTTGCTTCTCAGCTGGGCCGATTGTTCATCAATTCAGTGCTCTTCTTCATCTCGTCTTCTGTCGTAATCTTTTTTTTTTTGAACCCTGGTCCCATTTTGTTCAGGCATTGGCGCCGCATGCGCCATAGCGCTCGCCGAGGCCGGAGCTTCCGTTTGCCTGGTTCAGCGCCAACCTTCCGAAAGCACACCCCCTAATCACGAGACCCTCAACGCCATTCGCGCCCTAGGCGCCACCGCAGAGGTTGTTTACTGTGATTTAGACGACCTTGACGCCGTCAGAGGCCTCTTTCAGAAGGCTCTCGATATCATGGGCGGCCAAATCCATATCCTTGTCAATTGTGCTGGGATTCAACGGAGGTCTCCAGCTGTGGCCTTCCCCGAAAGTGACTGGGATGATGTAAGTAAACAATATTCGTTCTTTTGCCCTCCCCACCCCGTGTAAGGTACAGAATACAATTCTACATCTGCTTGTTTGAACATCGTGTTTTTCTCTTTCATTCTTTAACTGCCGTCCTCCCTCGTTTTCAACGTCGTGTCCCTAATCTTACAAACAAACCTGATCTTCGGTACTTCTTTCAGGTCCTCAATGTGAACCTCAAGTCCGTCTGGCTGTTGTCACAAGCAGCTGGCCAGCACATGGTTCCCCTCCGCCGAGGCAAGATCATCAATTTCTGTTCCCTCCTGACATTCCAAGGCGGTTTGACCGTTCCGGCGTACGCGGCGGCCAAAGGAGCTCTTGGCCAGCTCACAAAAGCTCTTGCGAACGAATGGAGTTCTCAAAACGTTCAAGTTAATGGAATATGCCCAGGATACATCGCGACCGACATGTGAGTCTATTTCTAACTTTAATTTCCGCGTTATTTCAGCACCTTTTCAACATTTTCAATTCCTTTTGGACGCGTTTCATGGAGACATCCTTTTTTGGGTAATTGTGATATGTGTCGCTGAATATTATTGACGACATCCAGCGCTTCTTCATGCCCCGATCCCACACTCATTTGTTGAGTGTCCGCGGCGTCGCGCTAATGCCCCTTATCTCCTTCATTTAATCTCGCATCATTCAACCTTTCATCGTCGTTGTCGAATACGATCCCGACGACATGTTTCCACTCTAACTCTATTAACTCTCCCTGAATCATTCTATTACACCTTGGCGCCCGCCTATCAATCAATCCTCCCCTCAACGCGCCGATTTCATCTCCATTTGTTGTTTGCTTTGTACTGACATCATTTTGACCTTCAGGAATGAGAAACTTTTGGCGGACCCTACACGGCTGCGCCAGATTTCGGAACGTATCCCTGCAGGACGATGGGGACAGCCCAAAGACTTTGCAGGTCCGATCGTGTTCCTCGCGAGCCCAGCAAGCCAATATGTCTGTGGTGAGTTGCTCGTCATTGATGGAGTGCGTACCTTTGTATCCCAAAAATTGGTGCACCGACGCTAATTTTGCTTCTTCAGGGCTGGATGGGCCGGTGATCGTCACGGGTCTCATTGGCTCTTGAGTACCCACTTCTAAATACGGGGTATTAACTTCCTTCTTCTTGTGGGTGACCATATGATATGGGGCTTTGCGGGTGATTTGAAATGGAAAAGTTACTGTCTACAGAAGGAGAAGTGATCATATGTGATTGTTGTACAAGTAGTTAATCGTTCTGGTCCGTAGGTGAAGAGTGAACGGCAGGCAGCTGGAGATTTGGAAACTTCCCCTTTGCGCGGCAGGCACGACTAAAGCCGTGTGCAAGCTGCCTCACGAAACTATTCGTGGTTGGGCCACACTGTGGCGATGTAAGCAGGTAAGCATCAGGCTTTCGGGATGCAGTCCCGGACCGCACTCATTTCCCCATTCCTGATGTCTGTTTTTATCGCCGATCGAATCTCCGAAAAAAAATATAGAGAGCCTACCTTGCGAGGCCCACCATTGTATGCTACTGTATTTAACACTTTCCTGTGGGGGAACTTGAAACTCGCTGACTTCCAGAATTTCGCTGAAATTTTGGATGTACACCTGCAAGAGAAGTAAAATCGAAATCATATAATGGTGAGTTGAAAGTAGTTGAACGCGACTTCTAATGTACGCTTGCCACCTAAGGTCACCGTCAATATTATTAGACCTCAAGCTCAAGGCCTGAGGGACCCTGAAAGTCAGAATGATCCCAAATTCCCCACAAATTGTAAACAATTACCGACTCTATGTCTGTGTCCGGTGATTTTTATGAAGACCGTTTACAGGTTTGCTTCCAGGTAAAAACTGCGTTCCTGCCAATGAAGCGTCCCTACCAGGTTTCCTGCCAATCAGGTATTTAAGTGATCTGAAGTTTTATTGACAATAAAACTTATCATCTCACCTCCTTCACGTTGCTAGAGAATGCATGTCGAATTTATCTTACTGACAGATCTTTTGGGGTGCTCAATCAGGGCAAAGCGGGGCTGTATCTTGTTCCGCATCTGAAATGTTTTTTTGTGGCCATACCGGTCCGATATACAGTTGCAGACGTATCTGGTCGGACATTAGGATAGATATGTAACTAAGCCAGTTGATCTCGAAATAAAGATACTGAAATACCTTGAGGCACTAATCGTACCACTACCTTCTATGGACCCACTGCTGACCACTGCCCCCAAGGACGTATTGGAAGAGCTTATGTTAAAGGATACCAGGACGTACTAAATGTAAAATTGTTCCCGTAGTACGAGAAGCCTCGTTGGCCTTCCAGAAGAAATCAGGGGGAAAAGTGAGTAGGAGATCACCGAACGACAACATTGGCCGAAGGAGATCCTTTTTTTTTAGAAGGTGAACTCGTGGGCGGTGCGGTCGGGCCGCACCTGGTTTGACTCCATCGCTTTGATTCTTGCTCATAGTGGTCATTTATGGTGTTTATGATAAGGAGGATTGACGGTGGGTTATCGTGGCGTCGTCAGATAATCCATCATTGTCCCAAATGTAGATATATTTTGTGAATTGTGAGGTCGAACGTTGGAGAAGGAAGGTGTCGCGCAGATGCTGATGTTGGTCGAGGAGAACAGGCAGATATGATCATAAGATTGGGGCACATACGATAGCAGTGAAACAAAGTAGACCAGGATAGACATGCTTCCGCAGTGTGGTTAAACAGGGGAGTAGATCCCCTTTTCGATTTCGTAGGTTCCGCCGCCCCCCTTCACCTTATCTTACAAAGCTTCTGAAAAAACCCGAAAACGAGATTAGTCGTGAATGGCAGCAGTGAGTATGCGGCCCGAGATTCAGAAGGGAGGTCGGGGGAAATAATGTCCTTCATCAGAAGGAACACTTTTGATCCGTGCAGCAGACCTTTTAAACTATAATACTTTCCGGTGGGACAAGGAATCCTTGAGAAATCGAGTTGGATGAAGGATTAATGAATTCTAGTTTTTGAGCGGGAAGTCGTGTGATAGTGAAGCAAGTGCTAGCCCAAACGATGGAGGCAAAAGTGGCCAACTGGTGTCCAAGAAATTTGCTAGACAAGCAGCCCAAAAGCACATTTTATGTGGCTAAGATGGACGGGACGCTGTCCGTTTGGACAATCCAAAATCAGGACACGTTGAAAGCAACCTTGTGACTTGAAGAAGAGGGCCATTCGCATCTTTCACAAACTGTGATAACTTTTCTTCTGCCCCTGGTGTACAAAACAGCGGAAAGATCCGACACCACAGCGAAGAAAAGGTCGGGTGGTGGCTGCCCTCCTGGTGTTCAGCGAGGTTTTCATTGATACGAATACCATGTGATCAAAGCCTTCGCAGCAGCGCGCCGAACATCCTGAAAATTTAGTTACGATGACCACGGGTACGACAGTTAAGAGGGTTTTCCTCATACCTGTTAGTTAGAGTTAAACAAGCATGTGTGGCAGCACAGCATGGGGCCACTGTAATCACCAGTAATGTAGGTATTTGGAGCAGCACGTGTCTAAGAAGCGGATAAGGCTTCGGAGTAAGACGTCTAAAGCAGAGATGAGATAATAAGGAGTCTAGAGCAGTGTTGAAGTCTGCTCAGCCATTACGCACTGATATTGCTGATGAAGGACACTGGATCCACATGAGCAGAATTCTCTTCGTTGGCCCGAGGACTTTTTCCCATCAACAAAAGCAAATAAATATATCAGGACCAAGAAGCGCCCAATGCCCGTACACAACAGCGAAGTTTTGCTTGGGATAATTGCCAAGGTTAGAAGTTCAAATATAGGTCACAATACTACCTGATACTACACTGTACTACCCCCAGCAACCTCGTATCGTCGACATCGAAGTCCCTTTGGTCAGCTGGAGACACGACTATTTCCTTGACAATCGGCCCTGACTAGGTGGGAATTTTTGGAAGGGATAATTCCGTGAACACTGAAAGCTGTTGCTCATGATCAATTGGGCTTGCAACGCTGAATACTCTCGTTCATCAGCGCCTGTCTGCTAGCTGCCTCTATCGCACCACTCTCGTCCTCCTAATTCGATGATGGCTTCACAGTAAATGTATTTCGTGTTAACCGCTGCACATCACACATCTCCCCGAGGAAAAACAGGGAACGCTGAAACACGTCAAGAAGTATTGAGCTGCTCCATCAAGATCAGGGACTGCAAATCGAGGTCAAAGCAACAAACGGTTGAATTTGACAAATACTTCAACTCGCATGCCTCGTCACTTGCTCCCCGGAATCTGCCATTCCTCTAGAAGTTTTTTCATTTCTTCGTTTCTTCCCGTTCTCCTCACCTTTGCCATGACTATCCTTCTCACGCCGTATCGGTCAAATGGTATTCAGAAGCTTTCTCAGTGTACCTTGTCCCTCCTACCTTTAAAAGACAAGTACTCATCATTCATTTATTATTTAGCGCCGGCGACCCCAAAACCAGGTCTGACTCCTCCGGCGTTGAACGCGTCGATTCACGCTCAACGTTGCCTGAAGCAGCTGCGCTCGAAGGACAAGAGCATCGAAAAATACATCTACCTGTCGCATCTCAAGAACGAGGATCCTTCCATTTTTTACAAATTATGTTTAGAGAACATGGCTGAAATCACGCCTATAATCTACACGCCAACTGTTGGAGACGCATGTCTGCAGTTTTCCCATATTTATAGACGCCCCGAGGGCCTTGTCTGTATTTCACAACCACTCGCATTGACAGGGAACTGACAACGGGGTTCTAGTATGTTTCTATAAAAGACAAGGGGAACATTCGTAGTGGTAAGCTCATTTGGCTACTCAACCAGTCAAGTTCGTTGATAACCTTTTAGTTCTCAACAATTGGCCAAAATTAGACGAAGCTCGTATCAGTGTTGTCACTGATGGTATGTCGAGTTTGCAGCATAGTTACTCTTCTCTTATTTCTGCTCAGGTTCACGAATCCTCGGCTTGGGCGATCTTGGGGTTAATGGTATGGGGATTTCAATCGGGAAACTCTCCTTGTACATTGCCGGTGCTGGGTATGTATATGGTCGTGTGCTTCCCTTCTTGCTTAAATTTATTCCCGATAGTATTCGTCCAGAGTCTACCATCCCCATTTGCCTTGACCTCGGAACAAATAATCAAAAGTTCTTGGACGACCCGTTCTACCTTGGAAACCGCCACCAGCGCGTATCAGACAAGGAAATGGAAGAGTTTATGGATGAATTTATGCACGAAATGTTTAGAGCATTTCCTAAGCTGATGGTTCAATTTGAGGTTAGTTATGACTTCATCCTTCGTTTGCAGTGCACTTTTAATGCTCAATCAGGATTTCTCAACGGACAACGCATTCAAGTACCTTGACCGGTTCCGCAATAAGTATGCGGTCTTCAACGATGACATTCAAGGAACCGGAGCTGTCATTCTCAGTGGCTTCCTTAATGCAGCCAAGATCGCTTCGGCCGCGTCGGGCAGGCCTCTCACATCTCATCGTATTCTCTTCTTTGGCGCTGGATCAGCTGGCGTTGGTGTTGCCATGCAGCTTCAGAGCTTCTTCACCCTCCAAGGCCGGTCGATTGAGGAGGCTCGTCGACAGATCTATTTGGTCGATTTGGAAGGCCTGGTCTATAACGCTCGTGGACGCCTACCCGAATACAAAAAATGTATGTTGCTTTTTTCCTTATTCCCTTCGTGGATGTATTCATCATCAAAACCAGACTTTTCTAGGGACGACTACAGTGGACCTCCCATGACAAACCTTCTGGACATCATTGATTATGCCAAACCCACTGCGCTTTTCGGTCTCTCTACTGTAACGGTGAACCTTGAGAGCAGTTTCGGTCCTTATCACGATTCTGACATACTAATTTCAGGGTGCATTTACACCCGAGGTTATTCGAGCCATGGCCGCTAACAACCCTCGCCCGATCATTTTCCCTCTCTCGAATCCTGTCAGGCTGTCGGAGTGTTCTTTTGCGGATGCAGTTGAACATACACATGGTGCCGTGCTGTTCGCATCAGGCTCACCCTTCCCTCAGCAACAGTATGGGGGCAGAACCCTGTACCCCGGGCAGGGAAACAATATGTACATTTTCCCTGGTTCGTCTTCTCATGCTCTCTTTTGTTTGGCTATTTGCTGTCGCTGATCGGCACTCAATCCTCAGGTCTTGGTTTGGGAGCTATCCTTGCTCGGGTGTCAAGCGTTACTGACAGCATGGTTGAGGCCTCGTCTCTGGAATTGGCAGATTCTTTGACGGATGAAGAACGGTCCCTTGGACTCCTGTACCCCAAGATCGAAAGGAGTATGTCATGATTCGTCCCTGTCATACCCTGCGTCGTGCTGACACGTCCCTCTTTTTCTTTTTCAGTCAGAGAGATTAGTGCTGATATCGCAAAAGCAGTGATCCGCGCTGCGCAAAATGCGGTAAGTCGTGGTGGTGTAACTTAGGCGTCTCTAATATTTTACCCTTTTTGTGCTTATAGGATGTTGATCGTTCTAACGACCTTCGCAAAATGAGCGATAGTGAACTCCTCCGTTTCATTCATGGAAAGATGTGGAAACCTTGAACGCTCTCGTCCTTACTTACCTCCTAACTATCTTTTTGCTTTCGATGTTATCGTTTATAATTCCTCATTGTACAGTCGACGTCCAGACACTAGCTGTTTATATATCTTGTGTAGGTTCCAAGTATACTACAGTCATCCACCCACCAATGATACGCCACCATCATTTGATACACTTTTGACCAGCTAATATCTCACTCAATACTAGATCGATTTTTGTGAAATAAATTTTAATGTGAACGATAAGTTCGCATCTACCATAGTACAGAATCTGGGCACCATTGAAGCTGTATTGGTGCTGCTGTGAAATTTTCAAATGGGACTGTTTTCGGAAATTGCTGCCATACAGTCACACCCCCCAATGATACACCCATAATTTTGGTTTTTCTTCATGACATGTTCAAACATTCTGAAATTTGGTAGGGTAATAGAATGTAATTTATCTCAAATATTCATGTAGTTTTTATGGCTGAACGTTGTACTTCAAATTATTGGATGCAATTTCTTAGTTTCAGTGTATCATTAGCAGGTGGATGACTGTACCGGAATAAATACTTATTTAATTTGTTTATGGGAAGACTTGTGGCCAGGATGAACGCCACCGAGACAGAAAGTTATGGGATCAGGAACGCTTTTCGTTTGGCAGGTGAGGGAGCTCCCCAGCGGTCGGAATAAGTACGCCCCTGGAAATGGTAAATTCATCAGGAAAATCACGGGCACTTGATTTTGCCAGATAGTATTTGTCATGTCAAAACAATGTGGCACTGCTTTGGCACCTTTGATAATGCTAGA
>KN838592.1:159826-189480 GCA_000827195.1 Laccaria amethystina LaAM-08-1 | reverse complement strand
GTCCT
Source organism: Laccaria amethystina LaAM-08-1 (assembly GCA_000827195.1). Classification (NCBI taxonomy): domain Eukaryota; kingdom Fungi; phylum Basidiomycota; class Agaricomycetes; order Agaricales; family Hydnangiaceae; genus Laccaria; species Laccaria amethystina. The sequence goes on along the minus strand of KN838592.1, from coordinate 189,475 downwards.
AAGCGGTCCGGTTACGGTCCCTTAATATCTGGATCGGTCTACACCGGTTGCGGTTGCCAGTTGCCTCGTTTCGAGGTAAAAAACCGAACTAGACTGGACTTTAAAACACTACCAATGTACCCTCTGACTCTGAGGACTCTTTACCACCTCTCAATACTGATGGACCTGCCTGGAGTACACCTGTTACAGGTACGAAGGAGGAGAAGCAAATCATATGTTGCAACAAAGCCATTAAAAAGCAAAAGAGTACCATTGCTCAGCAGTGGGAGGAAGCGCACAAGTTGGCCGCCAGGGAACTTGCAGAGGATGTAGAGGAGGTGTTAGACCTTCTCAACAAAAAAGGCTTGCAGTTTGGTCAATTCCTCAAATTTATTTTCGATCCAGAAAATCCATGAGGAAACATACAATGGCACCAGTTCTTTGCATACAGTGGTGAGGCAACAGAAATTTTGAATTGGTGGATATCCTCGAAAAACAGCGAGACAGCAAGGAACGAGGTCAAAGAATGGGCTGTGAAATATGTTGGGTGCTTGGTCAGAGATGAGGCAAAGATTGTTACAAAGTCGAAGATCTTACAGACAAGGGATAAGGTTATTGATCAACAATTTGTTCAAGCCTTTAGTTTCTCGACTTTGAACGAGAAATTGAAGGAGCAAGCACCTGTGGGCATGCATATACTCAAGAGGCTTGTGATGTCCTATCATGCTCAAGAAAAACACACAGAGAGGTGCAGGGAAAGGACAAAGATGGTAAGCACCACAGTTACTTGATCTTGATTAAATCATTAACAACAGGTTAGGTTATTACCTCAGCAGCCCTCACCTGCCTTGGGGAATATAGCCATTCGAATAATGTGTCTAAAAAGATGCTAGGACTGTACCTATATGCCTCAGGTGCTCAACGACAGACAATGACAGTCCTCTCGACATTAGGAATCACGGAGAGCTACACAAATGTTGTCATCAAAAATAAGCGATGTCAGCGCAAGAAGAAAATCGAGTTGACTCCAAGGCCAGCTAGCATTGATAATACAACTCCACCTGCAATAACATCAACATCCGAAAGGGAATCCATCCCATTGAGCTGCTATTCTGGGACTTTGCGTCAATTGTCTGACTCAATGTGTGCTCAAGCATGGCAGATAGCAGCGACAGGACTGTATTCAAATGTTTATGACAATATAAATATGATGTTTCGCAGTCCAGAGCAGATAATTGGACATCATGGTACATCCTCAATTCTTCTTATAGCCCGAAATAAACTTATATGGGTATGGAACAGACACACAAGAAAATGGCACTGGTGCAACATTAATTCCACTTTTCAAAGCTCGGATTGAAGACCTCAAAACTGTTGATTATCAAGCTCAATTTCTTGCTGCCCCACGTCTTAAACTGACAGACAATCTTCACACACCACAAGTCAAAAAACACCTCATATTCACAATTCTTTGCATCATCATAAAGAATGGCGGTGATGGATTTCAGAAGTTCGAAGGGAAACTCAAGGACCAGCAACCAGCAACCAGCAAGAAGATAGAATTGCACAAGTCAGACCTCCACCCATTACTGGCCTGGAAGATTGATGAGTCATCCATCATTGAAATGCAGAGGTTGATGAGGCGATTAGAAGTGAGCTCAAACTCAACAAAATACCCAACTCCTCAGAGTGTTTACAGTTTCATGGTGGAGATCAACTTTCCCTGGCATGCTTTCGCACGCTCGAGAACATTCATGCAGGTCAAGAAACCAGGTTCAATGCATTCTTTGGTTCAACATGGCTTGCTGGCCTCTTTCACAGAAAGATTGCAGATATTCACAGCAACCTTTTCACACACTGGGGAAAACCCAACACTGGTGGAGGAGACCCAAACTCCCTTTGGTATCATAACACACGACTAAATCAACTCCCCATAACACCGAGTTCCCCTCCCCCATTTTGGGTCTGTCGTGATCTGTTCTTTGTCTCACTCTATGCACATGTGCTTCACTGCCTCCTTCTGGTTTCTAAAACGACATCTACAGAGGACTATTTATCCTAATATCCACACTGGGACACTCTTGTCTCACATGTGGAGCTCATTTATACTCAATACACAAATTCCTCCATTGTTGAGAATCTCTGAGAAAGGTGCCAAGCAAAATAGGTAGCCGGAGATAAAATCACCAAGGGTGATATAGTGTTCGAAAATGCAGTGCTCTTTATGCGGGATGCACTCATATCTTGCAAAATGACAGATGCAATTAAGGCGGGGGATTCAGGATGAGTTATAGTGTTTTAAGGTCCAGTTAAGTCCGGTTTTCTACCTCAAAAAAAAAAAAGACTGTGGACCGCAACTGGTCTGAACCGTTGCCAAAATTCGGTGGACCGCAACCGAACCGATCAGGACTGCAACCGACAGTCTGGTTACCCCCGAAAAACCGGTTGCGACCGGTTTTTTGGAATTTTTCAATATATTAAATATAAATAGTTATCTTATACTCTTTGAGGATTTTTTTCATGCAAAAAACAATGAAAAAATGGAAAATAATAAAATGAAAAATAAAACCTCAAAAAACAACCCTAACATAGCAGGATAATATTGTTGTTGCAGTGTCATTGACCCCTATAAGGAAATTCACAATTCAGTGTACTCATACAAGTCGCGAATAAGAGTGCCTGAGCGTATGCGTAATGATTAACATATTTATGACCTTCAGAACGTGCCCAAGAACACATTTTTTGACCCAGAATTGAACAAGTTATACTTAGTTTCAGCAAATTTCGTGAAATTCATCGAACTTAGCATAACTTATTCATTTCTCAACCGTTTTGGCTGTTTTTAGAGTCGTTTTGACGGGTAAATTAGATAGGTTCACAGGAAAATAAAATAGTGTAAAAAGACCGGTTGCAACCGGTTTGGACCGGTCTTTTTGCGGTTTTGAAAGATTTTTGAAATGAGGCAACTGGTAACTGGACTGCTCCCAAATTTGGGCAACTGCAACCGAAAATAGAACCTGACTGCAGTCCGGTTCAGTTCAGTTCACCGGTTTTTTTCAGTCCTGTAGACTGGACCTGCGAACACCAATGAGTTATCCTCGTTCTGAAGGCCTGGGCACTTAGCTTTCGAGGAAATGGTAGAACTAAGTCCACACATGAGATGCTTCATTTAATTCACAATCTCACAAGTGTTTGGAGCACAGAAACTCAGTAGGCTTCTAATTTACTACAGAAATCTTTACTAACAGTAATTTCGGAATTTATTAGACGCATTGTACTGAACAATTGGCTTGTTAACCCAACAGGACAGCCAAATAGTTGGGTGGAGATTGATCTTATGCAAGAGCATCTGAACTATTGGATAAAGGTGTTTTGAAATTTGGCTCGCAATGTCAGGTATTAACAGGATGAAAATACAAGGTATTCTACAAAGCTCATGGTTCCAATGCTTCATGGGAATGGCTTGAGCATATTGCACCCTGTGTTAATGTTCTCCAACAGCTTGCCAGAAGCCTCAATGATATTCTCAGCGCAGATCAAGGGACATGCCACACACCACCTGATATTTCAGATGACATACAGACCCTAATGGACAGTCTCAATGAACATAATGTGTATCAAATTCAACCGGGTCATGTCCTGAATGAAGGTGATGGAGAGCCTTGCAAAGATACCATTACTATGGGTGTGCAGAGCCTCACAGCTGGCACCAAGAATCCACTGTCCAAATATAACAAGGCCTTTTTTGTCTACTCCAACAAAGAAGGAAAATCATCCCTGTCTCCACCCAAGCATCTCGTGTGCCCAATGATGCAGCTGAAGCAATTCAAGCTGAAACACAAATGAATACAAACACAGATATATCGTCTCGCAGACAACAAGAACTCCAAAGCAAAGATAATCCTTTTATTGATTCAATTTTTTTCAAGAAGATGACAATATTCAAGTAGAGGAGGTGCTCACCAAAGTGGCAAGGATCATTGAGGATCTTGAAAATGGCCACTGGGCATGCCAAGAAAAACCATGAATTTTGTTTACCCAGAAGTTCTTATGCAGATATATTTTGGTTCCAATACCGGGGATACAATGTGAGATCAGTAAACATGGACTTTAACCATAAATCTAAGAGATAGAATGACCATAAGCAATAGTATCTTGACCTGTGAAATATTAAAAAGACTTATCATTGAATTCACAACTCCTACTGACCTTCTCTGTCTGTGTAGACACCAGTGTCATTGATCATTCACATCATGCAACATCTGGGAAAGCACAAGCACTACAACAGTCATTGAACTACACACTTAAATATTGAAAAGTAAGGGAAAAACAAATCTGCAGAGGAAAGTAAGATATGGGGAACAAAGATGCATGCCAAATCCAGTAGACCTATAAATCAATGTCAGTTGAAGTATTAAAATGGGTTACACTGGCAGTTGCTCACCCTTTGAGTTGACACATTCCTTGCTGTTTTTTGAGACACTGTCCTCACCACTGCTGTAGAAAATCAATGACACAAATTGGGAGGTTGAGGAAGCAGCCTGCCAGAAATGCAAGCTTTTCAGTTAGAGGTAGCAGTGACTTTCTGGAAGAAGTATCTATCAAGAGGACAAAGGATTTCGAAATGTGGAGGAGAGAGACATCTCCTACAAAAATACCCACTTCCATGCCTGTGCATTGAAGTCTGAGAGAAGATAGCAAAGATAAAAGGTGGCTGACCTTCTTGGAAAACTGTGATTAGTGAAAACAGTTTCCCCATCTATCTCTGCAGCATGGACTTGATTTTAGGACACAGACAGTCAAGGGAAGGAGAACATATGTAATACTAGAACAAATTTGTATGTGAGTGCCTCACAGACTAGATGGGGAGCATGCTATATCCTAGTTTTTGAGTTCAATTCTTATCTGACTCACATAGAATTATCAATAAGTAATACATCATATTTGGAGTAAAACCCAAGGCTTTACACTGTATGTCATCCTCTTTGAGCAATTTCATGGCAGGAGTTTCTGCTGCTTGTTGCAGGAGACTCAGAAGAAAGTGTGCTCAAAAGGCTAAGCCTTTAAGGTGAGACATTGCTAAGAATGCCAATCCAAGTGCAAAATCTCTATGACCCAGATCAATTGAAGCTTCAGTCAGAGTCAACCCTTGGCTTTATGAATTGTAATTGCCCAGGCCAAAGCCAATGGAAACAGGGTTCATGAAAGGGTTTTTCCTGTCTTGTTTTCCCAATGTGCTGTTACTGGAGTAATTGGAATCCAGGTGGGATCAATTCCATCCCACCCAGGCATTTGTGGACCTGGAAAACAAATTTTGAGGGTAATTTCAATCTTTACCTGTAATTACTTACTAGAATATCCATTGCATTGGATAAATACAACTGCAGGAAGGTCAGTTTTTATGTTTGCACCACTATTGCACAGGATTCTTCTTATTGTGGGAGTACAACTTAAGTGCAGGCATTGAGATGACATTCTTGGTGTTTGTGGTGTTGCTGAAAAATAATAACAGTTTATAAAAAGTAGAAGAATAAGATTATTTTGTTATTTCTGGCTGGAGGGAATTGGACCTACACATTTGTATTTTCTACATTGGCCTGGACCCCAGCCTGAGGGTTGACATGAGACCGATTAATATGTTCTTTGGTATCCTTATTTAGATTTTTATTAGCTTTAAAATGAACCTAAGAACGTTAAATTCAGTTAGGAATTGGTGTTTCTATAAAATAAATGTAGTACATCTACTATTTTGAGCAGTATTTTACTTTTTCAACCATATCTCTGTCGGTTTTGGACCAATAAATATGTTCTTGGGTACATTTTAAAGGGGATTTAAGAGGCTACAAAAGACCAGTTCATTTTAACCAGTCTTTTTTCGGTCTTAACATCTCAAAAATTAAAAGACCGAACCACAGGTCTGGTCTTTTGCGGTCTTGGTCTGGTCTGATTACACTCTTTTTCCAGTTATGAGACCAGACTTCCAAACACTAAGAACCTGAGTCAATTTTTGAGGCTAAGTAGGATCAGGTAAAAGAAACAGAGAAGGCCCAGCTCCAGCAGTCTGCATGGATAAATTAGAAACAACTAGAAATATTGAATGATCCATGTTTGTGTCCTATAGAAAAAAAGACACACCAATGTGCTGCACTAGATTGAAAATAGAAGTCAGAAGCTAACAATTAAATTGTCAAACAAAATAAGAAAGATTTATAGCAAAACACCTTACAAGAACTTTGTGATTGATATTTCTGAACATTGTCAGTACATTTTTCCTCAGTTCTTCTAGACTTCTTTGCAGCCAGGAGATCAGGTCATAAGGCATAGCTCAAGAGAAATTCAATTTTACTAAAGGTGTAAATTAGAAGCCAAGGGAGGAGAAAGAGGGCAAAGCATACATGGATGTCAGGTGATTTGAATTGGACTGCAGGAACCAGATCAATTTAGATAAGAAAGAAACACTGAGTAACTCAAAATCAGACTCAGAAGAGTAGAAGACACAAAGTTGATTGTGTTAGAGTTAGATCAGTTGTGTCATGTGAGCTGGTGCACATGTAAGCAAGTTCGCATGGGGTGTCCATGCTGTGCTCAGTTGCAGAATTCACACAGGGTGTTTGGTGTCCGTGCTGTGCAAATGCAAATATGACCAACCACTTGTGGATTAGGTCGTCATCTGCATTTTGGAGTTGGTAAGCAGTACAGGGGGGAGCAAGCTCCCCAATAATTAAATAAGCTTAGCAAGGTGCTGAATGACATTATGTAAGGGCCTATTTGTTATGTAAGGCCTATTTGGAACCAGATTATCCTGAGGTACTCTGGAATTCTCTGGTCTTCTGCCACATCACACAACACATCACCTAAGCACTTTTGATGTCATTTGGCATTGTCACCCCCAAACTGGCAGGGCATCTTTGCTTTAATTATAAAGCCTTTACCATTGAATAAAATTGAGGAAACATTGTATTTAAGTTCTAGCTATGATCCCTGAAGAGCACACCAAATTAGGGCCACAATTAAAATATTTAGTTGAGCTCATCGTTGGAAATGGCGAGCAGCGAACAATGATGATGAAGCTTTGATGTAAACCCAAGTCAACCCTAACCTACCGTTACTATGCCCTACCACTACCTCGGCACCCCCTCTCAGTCAGCACATTTTTTATTTTGAACCTTCCACAAATCCTCTTGCCACAAAATTTAAGACAGGGCATCCTGGGTCTAATCCAACCTAATTCCGCTTTTCTCCAGCAAAAAAAAGGATGAATTGACAAGGTTCTGTTTTTTTGAATGTCACAATCTGTCATGTTCATCCACCAAAAAATGTGACATTTTGTGACTGCCGACTGAGAGGGGGTGCTGAGGTAGTGGTAGGGCATGGTATGGAACGAAAATTCAGCTTAACCATCAACTTCCTTTTTTGGGGTCTAAATCAAAGATTACGGACAGGTCACACATCAGTCACACAAATCTACATAGCAACTGTGTTGATTTGTTTGAAAATCAGAGTTACTGGGTGACTTCCCAGAAGGCCAACTTGAATTTTCAAACCTAGATTTCTGACATGTAGGGTCCCTTGCCGAAATGCACTTGGTTTCAGGTCCCAGATCCATCAAGGCAGCCTTTTCAAGTGCTTTCTAAACTTTTCTAAAGGTGACATCTGGAAGAGGGGTGGGTACCCCCTCTCCAAATTCTAAATCTTCTCTGACATCCAAATAAGGTGTGTTGTGGCTTCTTTCGCTTCTCGGACCCAATAAACCTGTACAGTCCACATGGCCACTATGTATGCTTGCCCCTCGATCTGTCCGTCCATCCTGCCTTGTCCTTTCACAATGGAGAATATGACATGTGTTGGCCATCAGATTGCAGTATCAGGTAAGGCATGTAGTGTTTCAAGGAGATTATTGCATAGATGTGAGCTATTACCAAATTTCAGCCATGGTGTCATGTCTGGAACCAATTTTAAAAAGAATCAAAAATCAAAAACTCGGTCAATGCTGGACCACTACCCTTAGTTCTACTGTACCATTTGAATCAATTTTGCAGGCCATGTTATGTGTTACATACCTGCCCAAATTTTCAATTCAGCACATGGGATAAATGTCCATTTCATAGATTTTCTTTCAGCAGATAGGGGAGAACAGCCATGTAACTTATTCATTTTTCAAGCCTGGATGGGTCTACATTTCAATGTTTTAAATTTTTAACTCAAAGAGTGCTGCACAATAGTTCAATACCAGGAGAAATTTGTACAATTTTTTGTGATTTATAAAACCTTTTTTACAATTTTTTAAAATGAATTTGGCACTTGGCCAAAATGACCGTTACATTTTGGCAATTTGGGAGGGGCCATTATGTGTTACTGCTGAATTGACTGAAATGATAGAGTATACAGCTATTTAGTGTAATGGAATTTCTCTTGTCACCATCATTTTTCCTGATGTATGTATTGAGTTTGATTACTCCTTGTGGTATTTTTTTCTCTTCCATTTCTTTATAACTAATCCATTCAGCTCTCCCTCTTCTGAAAATATTCATATAAGATGTTGGTTATCTCTAGTTATTTTCTTTTATGTGCAAGAATGTATGGAGCATTTAAGATACATTTTATTTACCTGACTTTGCCTGTGGTAAAAAGATTCCATGTGACTAGCCAGACACAATATTTGAGTCTATATTATGTAGCCATGGATATAGTAGCTAAAGAAGAATGGACATCCAATTGCAGCTAGAAATGTTACTTTGCTATTTCATTTTCTACTCTTTATGATGCTGATTCTGCATCCTGCCATTGCAGAGACATAACAATGACTCAAGGGCTTCTAAAACTTGTATATATTTGCACCCACTTTTTTTTTTTCATTGATTCCTGTTGTAAATAGGCCACCATCACATTGTTAGTCTTTTGCTTCTTATAGTTATGCCCTTTATTCTAAAATAAATTTCATGCTGCTCATAACTATTATAAAAGTTGACTACCAAAAGATTTTGAGGCTTAAAGAAGGAGAAATAGTCAGGTTTTAACTTTTTGGCAACCAATTGGCATTGACAGAATTCAAAAAAGGGTGACTGATAAGAGAATCAGGGCAGGAAAACAATGCTGGAAATGAGGCCACAATGTAAGGGCAGTAGGGGAATTCTGCAAAAACCCATGTGATGACTGCAACAGAGTATATTATGATGGGAGGGATAGCAGATGACCCAGAAGGCCCTGTCAAAAAAAGACTGACAGCCCAGGTGTAAGAAGGGTGGGTCAGTAGTTTACAGCTCATGTATGTAAGATAAGATAAGATAAGAAATATTCTCTCTTTTTTCGCTTTTTCTCTTTTTATTTTATTTTCTCCGTAGGAACTACAAACACCAGTACCCTGCCTCCAAAGTTCCTTATGGTTTAGAAAAAAGCTAAGGGCCTGTTCAGCAGCAGATACTACATAGCATGTACTAGTATATTTTAACCAAATGAGGAAAGTGTTACATTACCCCGGTATTTGTCAGTGAATGTAACTTTGAAGTGTTCGGAACATTGAGACGCATCAATGTTTTGAGACTCAGCCTTACTCAAATACAGTGTTGTCGCAGTGCTGTGGCTTTGGATAGACCACTGGGGTGTCCTGCCTGCATTCTGGAGCTGTTTAGACGTGTCATAGGTATGTAGGGTGCGATAAAATGGAAGGAACAAGGAAGGAATGTGGGGGATTTGAAGAGTTTATAATCATCTGTTACATAAAATCGAAACGGACAATTTGTCATATGACTTTTTCGAGAATGTACTAGTATATGATACATAGTATCTGTTGCCGAACAGGCCCTAAACTTCTCGTTGACAGGGTACCTTTCGAACTCCAACATCTAAGGTTTGAAGAGGTTAGCGTTCTGGGAAGTCACCCACTATGCTCTTATATTGCTGAACATGTGAGACAGATCAAGCAGAACACATACTGGTTTTATTGTGTGGCCATGGACATCAAGCCTCTGCAGTTCCGTGCAAACAAGTGCTTTCTTCAAGCAAAGAAATTCAGATGCAACAGGATCTGCTCAGAGCTTCTCAGGGCTCTGCAAGTACTGAAGTTCTCATACAAGAAAAACTGTCTCAGTTTTTGTCAACAATCTCATGGCATGTGAAGAAGACTACACTATCTCAGGACAAATCACAGAGGCTGCTTTCAAAATATCACGATGGCACTCCAGGAAGCTGCAACAGAGTCCCCTCCATTTGGTCCCTCACGCCCTTCAAAAAATTGACAAGGTCAGTCCCTTCAGTGGCCTCCTCCGAGTCCCCTCTCCCTCTTTCCCACTGTCCCCCACCACCGCCACCCTCTCCCGCTCCCTCTCCCTAGCCCTCTTCACAGGCCCCACAATATAAAGCACAACAATAACCATATGCAAATCCCTAAACTCCTTCAAAGCCTGCACACTCTCATTATAAGCCTCCATCAACCCAGGGTGTTCACCCGACTTGGTAAGAGAAAGCACCACTTCGCTAAGGATTTCCCAATCCCATTTTTCCTGATGTAAATGTTCAGATGGATCATTTGAAAGGGTATTGTATGACAGGAAATGTAATAACTGGATGAATTGTCTATATAATGGTCATACAGAATGTACACCTGGAAGTTGTGTGAGTTCCCTTCATATCCAGGCATGATCAAAAAGGGTTGTCTCTGACCTTTCTTAGCCATATCGGGGCCACTAAACGAGCATCATCAACCCATCATTTCCCAAAAACCGGCAGGGTACTGCTGTTTGTAGCTGCTACCAGAAAAATAAAATAAAAGGAGGGAAAAAGGGAAAGAAAAAAAGAGAATATTTCTTATCTTATCTTATCTTATATACATCTGGGCTATCAACCTTCTTCTGTCCCATTACAATATACTCTGTTGCAGTCATCACATGGGTTTTTGTAATATATCTTTGCCCTACTGCTCTCACATTCTGGCCTAAAGCATTTCCAGCATTGTTTTTTTGCCCTGGTTCTCTTTGGAGGTAATTAGGGTGCTGAAATTGCTAGAACATCTTGTGCAGCTCTTTTATTAGGTATTAAAACTATAATCTGTGATGGGCCAGCAAAAATACTGAATTGACTTTCATGCTCTCATGTGATGGTTCAAGAAAATCACTATCCACATCCATATGATAAAGCTCTGGAGCATTTCTGAGAATTTGGGTTGGAGAAATTAATCCTCTGCTTGGTGAGGGTGCATGTGAAGCACTTCCACTTTGATTTTGAACTATTTTTGACTGAGCAGGATTATTTATTTGTGTATCTACAACCTGGCATTGTGATTTTGTTTGTGAAAACAGTTCATGGTAGTTTTCCATGCATGAAAGTGGGACACAAGATGCTCTTCAAGCTATAAAATTTATAAGTCAAGAGAACATACCTTGAAAAAATATTCATCTTCATTTCCCTTTGCATGATTACCATTCCATAAAATTACAGTTTTCATCCAGTCAGTATCTTGATTTTCCTGATTAAATGGTGGATGTGTCTGGATAAGCTGTGAAAACAATTGTTTCTCTGCAACAGTATTGATGGACATAGCAGCATATTTTGTACCTTGGCACAATGCCAAGTACCGGTGACAAGTGTTTGAAAGTCTGGTCTGGTCTGGTTTTTTGATACCCAAGAGCTTTAACTGTAACTGTAACTGGTCTGCCCTTTTCCCAGAAGTCAAAAAGACCAGACCAGACTGCAAAAATACCACAGACCACGGATTTTTGTGGTCTTTAGACCAGTCTCAGTCTGCACCAGTTTTAACCAGTTTATGACCGGTTTTTAGGCCAATATTTTGCAATTATGAACTGGTAACTTTATTGACATTTTTAGTAGCATTAATATGACCCTAGAATGATAAATTCTGTTAGGAATTGGTGTTTCTATAAAATAGGTCTATTACAATCACTATTTTCAACAGTATTTTACATTTTGAACCATATCTCTGTTGGTTTCGGACCAATTAAAATGAGCCCAAGAATTATGAATTGGTGTTTCTATAAGATAAGTCTATAACATTCACTATTTTCAACAGTATTTTACAATTTCAACCATATCTCTGTTGGTTTTGGACCAATTAATATATTCTTGGGTATGTTTTAAAGGTCCTTTAAGGGACTACATAAAACTGGTCCAAACCAGTCTTTTTTTAGCCTTTAAATCTCAAAAATGAAAAGACCAGACTGCAGGTCTGGTCTTTTGTGGTCTTGGTCCAATCTGGTTACAGTCTTTTTCCAGTTACAAGGCCAGACTTCTAGTGACTTTTTTCTCCTGGAGGCTCAAGAATCATTGGTTGCATGGCTAACTTGAGTTTAATTTCTTCAGGAATAGGAAGAATCCCAGAGACCTCTTTTGTTGGAGCAGACATTGAACCATTTATCCATCCTCTGATTTCAAAGGAACATGGTCCTTTATCTTGCATTCTTTCAGTAATATTTAAAGCCAATCAATCACCAAATGTCAAAATGACCATCTATTGAAAGGAGAGTAGTATGTCCAAAATTCAAACTTTAATTTCAACTGATGTTGCGGATTTAATAATTTAAACAGTAAAATGCATAGAAATTTGGTAATAGCTCACATTTATGTAATAATATCAATGCATTTTCGATTTTACATCATGTAAAAATGTGGTGGAAGGCTGCAGAGAGGGGAGAAGGATTATAGGAGTACCGAGCTTCAAAAGGGAGATTACACAGCCACCTGCTATAACATAAGCACATAGCCACCTGCTATTATGTAATAGCAGCTACAAACACCACTAGTCTGCCAAAAACCTGGCTTCCAGGTTGACAACATCATTCCTCCAAGTGAGAACCCTACCTTCGAATCATCACTGGTATGCTTACTGGCTGCCGTTTTTTGACCAATTAGCGGTGTAGGTCAGATTCAAAAACAGCCGGGTAGGCACACATGAAGCACCACGTTTACAGTCACAATTCAATGCTCTCTCCTTCCCCTCCCTCACTTCCCAACTCCATGCCAAAATAATCATAAATCACACCACTACTATGTTGCTGAACATGTGAGACAGATCAAGCAGAACATGTATCCACTGGTTTATCGTGTGGCTATGGACATCAAGCCTCTGCAGTTCCGTGCAAACGAGTGCTTTCTTCAAATAAATGCTGATGCAATAGGATCTGCTCAGAGCTTCTCAAAGCTCTGCAAGTACTGAACTTGAAGTTCTCATACAAGAAAAACTGTCTCAGTTTTTGTCAACAATCTCATGGCATGTGAAGAAGACTACACTATCTCAGGACAAATCACAGAGGCTGCTTTCAAAATATCACGACGGCGCTCCAGGAAGCGGCAACAGAGTCCCCTGCGTTTGGTCCCTCACGCCCTTCAAAAACTTGACAAGGTCGGTCCCTCCAGTCCCCTTCAGCGGCCTCCTCCGAGTCCCCTCTCCCTCTTCCCCACCCTCCCCCACCGCCGCCGCCCTCTCCCGCTCCCTCTCCCTAGCCCTCTTCGCAGGCCCCACGATATAAAGCGCAACAATAACCATATGCAAATCCCTAAACTCCTTCAAAGCCCGTACACTCTCATTATAAGCCTCCATCAACCCGGGGTGTTCACCCGACCTGGTAAGAGAAAGCACCACTTCGCGGAGCGGACGTGGGTTGTTCGAGAGGTGGGTTAGGAACGCGCGGTGGTGGCGCGGCATGTACAGCTGCATGCGTTGCAGGAAGGCAGACTTGGATGATGTCTGCGTTGACGTCGTCGAAGGAAACGACCCAGTGAGCTCCTTCGAATGCGAATACCGATCCACACCAAGGAACGCATCGAGCGCGTGGATGAGCGAGCTCTGCCCTGCACTAGGACCAGATAACTCCGTAGGCTCCGTGAGCGACTCATCCATCTCCATCCCTTCAAAAACCCACTTGCGCTTCTCCTCCTCCCCCGAGCTCGAACTCGAAATCGAGTCTTCACCGCGGAACCAAGGCCTCACATCCCGGTAAAACACGTCTGGGTCGCACCCCCCTTTCACGCTTGACAATATCCCCGCAAGATCCCTGATCACGCCGGCCAGGTCTCTTAGGTAGGTGGTGATGCGACGCGCGGCGATGTCGTCCCCGACGAACGCCTCGTCCATCGTTATCCGCATGAGCTCCAGCGCGTCTACGCCCCTCAACTCAATCCTAGCCGATACGAGGTAAAATTCCGCTTCGTCCTTCGTAGACGTGAACAGCGTCTGGCATCTCAAGGGCGACGTATGCGTGGGTATTATCTCATCGGAGTTGGGGATGTACCAGTTGTACAGGACGTCGTCCGAATAGGTGAGTACGGGCGGGAGCTGCAATTGCGCGGAGACTTGGAGGAGGGGGAGGGTTAAGGGTGGGGGGATGCGGATGGGGGTGCGTGGTGGGAGCGAGTGGATGTAGAAGTGCATTATCCAGCCGAGGACGTGGTGTGCTCTTCGCAAGAGGACTTCTGATTTTTTGAGTTCTGTAATCGGTAGAATGGGGAGCTTCACAAAAAAAAAAAAGTCCATCTTAGTCCTCACAACCAGGAAAAGGGAAAAAAAAACACTCACCTTCCTCACCGTCTTTCGCCACACCTCCGACTTTATCTTTTCCCCCTCATCTAAATCAAGTCCATCCCCAAGCTGCAGTTTCCTCCCAACAGCATCGTCCAACACCTCCTCCCAAGGCTCCCAATCCACCGGTAATCGACGTAGTGGTGCTTGCGGGGGCATGAACCCCGTGCGCGTGTCGACATCAAAGTCGTGTGCTGCGAGGGTGGTGGTGTCGACCGTCCCTGGGGGTGGTCCGGTGAGGATGTCTGGACGGGGGAGGGCGAGGAAGTGGGTTGAGCCGATGTTGATGGGCCCGTTGGGCATGGAATCCGAGGGGTGTTCCATCTGGGATGGGAGGGTATTAGGAAGTAAAAGTTGTTAACACTCGGGACGGTTAAATAAGATTTAGTGATCATGAAAGGTTGTAAACGGATCATTGGATGATGAATCAGATCTAGGGCCGAAATCTTCCTAATCCATGCGGGTGGGCGGAGCGTAATTCCGTTCATACATCCTTCCGAGTTCGTCCTTTCCTATACCCTTTTCCTAGTGAATTGACCCTCCAACTAACTTCTTCAAAACCTCATTTAATGTCGCAGAAATAAGATATATACCATTCTAGCTCCAGCCTCTGCTATCGATTTCAAGTCGTCGGACCCGATGCCACTCACTGCTCTCAAAAGTCCGATGACGCCATGTCCAACAACCCAGGCACACCCAAATTTGCCCTGCTACGATGAATGCGGAATCTGCTCAAATGTGCTGTGTACCTCAGAGCACGCCTACATTAACCTCCACATAACTCAATACGAGCAACTTGGTGCGTCTTCAACTCTTTCAATGCATTACTGCTCACAATTGAGTATTGAGATGCCAAAGACTCCAATTGAATGAGCAGGTCCTGAAAGTGCTTTACCAACCTTCATTAGTTCCAACGTAGAAATGAATAGGAAAGCCCGAGTAAGTAGACCGTGTCTACTCAAGCGCGAGCGCTCTATTGGCTTTCTCAACAAACTCCGCCTTGAAACCGCCCTCATTGGTCGTGAATTTCTCAAACCCGAGCAGTCTACGACCTTCGGGGGAGCTAATATCCGTGAGGTTACCCCGTCCGATGAATTCAGACTCCCCTTTGCCGCCTGGGAAATCCCTGTTATAAAAAATGAATTAGGAACGACCAAGAATGGGACGAGAAACGTTCATACGGTGGTGGATGGCCTGAAAGAAAGTTCAGTCGCTGATCTCTGAGGTAACTCGCGCTATAAATGATAATAATAATAAAAAGTGTGAGGTACAGAAATCGAGAAAAAAAGACTCACTTGTGAACTGTCAGCGGCACAGCAGGAATATACAAAACCGAAGAATCGCCCAATCCCCTATGTTGCGCCTCCACAGCATGAACCACATCGCAGTGCCCTTTTCCACGACATCAGTTGAACTGAGGCGGGGGGGGGGGGCACAAAACAACAATAAACCCACAATAAACCTGATCCCCCGGCTCAACCCTCGGCACACTAACCATCGTCCTCCCCAACCTCAAATGCGGGTGAGTCCGCTCATTCAACTCTTGCGTCTTCCCGATACTGCTCCCCGGGAACCTCGGTCCGTCAAGGTCGGCCTCCCAATCCTCAAACTTGAGAGACGTGGAATGTGGGTCCTTGGGACGGAAGAAGGGTCGGAGGATGGTGTATGCAGTGGAGAGGGAGAGCATGGGTAGGACGCGGAGCGTCCCTTCGTTGGGACCTGTGCTGGAGAGCGACGTCCATCCTTGCCAGGCCCGAAAGACGGAGCATGCGTTGCTATCATTGAAGCATAAATTAAAGATATTAAGAACGGTAATAAAAACGTACGAAGCATGATATAAATCAAACTTGGCCTCATCCCTCCCCGTCGCATCAAAAGGATCATGGCTCCTCCACGCACCTCCACCCCCAAATATCCTCCTCCACACCTCCCGATACCCCGGGTCCTCCCACCGCTCAACACTCCCGCCGTCAATATGAGGCCCCAACGCAAACTTGGCATCCCCCGGCTGGCGGATCCGGAGCCTGTCAAAGTAGGATAGGGGGGTGTCGAGGCTTATGGGGGTGTTGGGGTTGGATGTACGCCAGAGGGAGAGGAGGAAGCGGTGGGTGGAGAGGATGGAGGGATGCGTGCGTGCTTGGATTTGGGGTTTGGAGTTGTAGATTTCGAAGATTTGGATGTTTTCTGGGGGGTATCCTGGGTAGAATGTTGTTTAAATAATGGGGGGGAGACGGGGGGGACTATGCGTACCCTTGACGTGACTAGCGTTTGTCGTTGCGTAGTCTTTGATTTCTTGCTTCCAGCGAAGCGCTTCCTACTCCCCCCCATTGATCAGGATTACCACCGGGAGGAGACGATTAGCAAAACGTACCTCCTTAGGCACACCACCAGCAATTACAACTGTCCCCACCCTTCTAATCCTAGAAATTTGCTCCGTAGACAGTCCTTTCTCAATATCACCATAAGAAACTCTAGGAACAATCTACTCTCAACTAGTCAACTCCTGCCTCACAAAAAAAAGGACAGCTAAAACTCAACATCCGAACCGAGAATTGAAATCTCCTCAACCGCAGGACCGAGCTCAGCGAGCACCTCCCTCCAACTCTCAACCAACCCCTCGTGGAAGATATCCCTCTTCAAGCTGGTGAAGCGCTCTGGTAAGACGTTGGGTTCTTCCCCCTGAGTGAGCGACGTAAAGATCGCAGCGATGGACCCTTCTTCCTTTGGCGCTCGTCGGGATCGAGGGACTGCGGACGCGAGACAACGATATCTAGAGAAGCTGGGTTGCACGGATCGTCTCAGTGATTTCAACCCCCCGTGCATGGTACTAGTGGACTGCAGTTGGAGATAGCGAAGTTAGAGGATAGCTGTTTCGCTGAGGAAGACTCCATATCTATATGACGTTCGGTAGACGGATAGATGTAGACAAGATATCGCTAGGATGGTGAGATTCCTCCGAGGTTTTTCCGTAAATTTCCCGAATCTACAGCGAACACACCCCTCCTTCGGTTTTAGTACACCTCTGTCATCCTCAAACATGCCTTACTCTTCCGGCGTCAACGAGCAGTTCGAAATAGTGGACCTCTTCACCTCCGAGGAGAGTGACTTCTTGATGGGCCATTCAACTCCCTTCTTTTCGAACTATTCCCCACCAGCGAGCACTACCAGATCTCCCCAGTTCAAGGCTCTCCACGGATCCCTTGATTTCACCATACAATTCACAATCCATCGTCGTCGTGTTCCGCTCTTCTTCGTCAAGATCAAGACCTTCCGGTCGCTCAAGCAACTATCTGCTCGGGCGTCCGCAGACAAGCAAATGCGCGAGGGGTACCGCGAGTTTGCTTCCAGCAATATCTCTACACCTACGCTGTACGGCCTCAGTGCGTTTGGTCCTCAATTCTCCGTTTATACCTACGATCCGGCCTCGGGGTACCTCGCCCCCCCTGAAATCCCTCACGACCTGCGATACCTCAACGATGTAGCGCCTAAGGACCGATGGGCGTATAATTTACTTGAAGAAGCAGGTGAATGAGAGATAGTGGCGCATGTCAAGGCTATGGCTGATGCGCTGGTCTAAAGGCAGGAGACGACGAAACACAATGACAATGTGAGCCTTTTTGATTGCCTACCATTTCCCGCTTGTTCTTAACTTTGCAGCGACCAATCTCTCATTCCCCCAACTTCGCCATGATCATCCCTCCCGGTTGACACCACCAATTACAGGTGTGGGCCGATTCACGATCCCGTCATCAATGCATGAGTGCTTGAAAAAACAAGCAAGAGCTGCGTTTCATCTGGCTCCAGAGGGAGAGGAGGGATCGCCGAGTGGCGATTATGGAGGAATGCGTGCGTGCAAGGATCTGGGATTTGGAGTTGTCTATTTCGAACACTTGGATATTTGCTGGAGGGAATCCTGCGTGTGTAAAAGGAATGTTAGGGATGAGAGGGAGTGGAGTGCACACCCTTGACGCAAGTAGTAGCGTTTGCCGCTGCGTTGTCGCGAAGCGCTTCCTACTCGTCGAGATACCCAGCATGATTAGCAAAAGATGAATAATTTTCGGTAGGCGGATAGATGTGTACGCGATATTGCGCAAATGAGGGTAAGAATCAGGATTGTGAACAGTGAAATTCATCCGAGGGCCCTCAATCATTTCCCTGCACATCCTCAACGAGTCAATTTCCCCAAAAAACTGCCAACGCGGAGCGTAATCGATTATACGATGGATATTATAATTTACGAAATGAAAATGTCGATGTATAGATACAGAATTGGTTTTGCCAATGAGCGGATAATTGGTGTAGCTGATGATGATGAAACGTCGATTGAGAGCGTTGGTGAGAGAGGGCACAAATCCACATAGACCTACACCTCTCGTCTTCTCTTCGCCTTTCCTTTCCCTTCTCTAGAGGAAGGATCACCCATACATGAGTTCGACATTCGAATAGAAGCAAGAGGCAACACTCACAGAAACCCGCGGTCCTTCCTCTTCCTACTATCCTTCTTAATCACGTTCCTCTGCATCTTCCTCTTCGCCGCCGCCTCAGGGTTCGTAGCGACCTGCATCACCCTTGCAACCTTGCGGTCTCTCCTAAGCCCCAGGACGCTCTGCCTGATTTGATTGTAGACGTTCGTGAATTTAGTCACGCCGACTTTGGATTGTACCAAGTCTTGGAGTTCAGTTGCTATCGTTTTGAGTTCGGCTAGGTATAATTTCAGTAAGCGAGCACCTGGCATGGGGAGGAAACTTACTCATTTGAGGATCTCGAATGGTATCGTCCTCCGTAATCCGGTAAACTGGTGTAAGGATGTGGACTAAAAACTGCTCCAAACGCGTAGCCTCCATGTGCGATGACATTGCAGCGAACCAACGGAGAGCACCTAACGGTTGTTGCGACCAGGTAGGCTGACGACAATCAGATATATAGTTCGATGAGAACGGGGAAAGGAACTCACAGAGCATTTGGCCCGACTCCGCCTAGCAATATGTGCGGATTTCACTTGGTACGAAAGCTTCGAAAACAACCACGGGAGCGGGTTGAGATTCTTCGACTTTTCCTCATCCACCTTGGTGCCCTCATCAGCTTCATTATCCAACATCTCTTCCGCGTCGTCCTCAATCGCAGAGGCGTTGACGACCGGGATCAAGTAGAAACATTTCCCAAGATAAAACAGGTTCTTAACCACCTGCAAACCCAACGCCTCGTCGAGGTTTTCGCTCTTAAGCTGCTGACAGAGTTTTTTTGCGGTGTCCTGCATTCCTTCTCTCGAAAGGGGATGGCCTGCGTCGAGATCTATTCGTGGAATAGCAACGGGTACAGCAGTGAAAAGAAGTCCAAGAAGCCTGCACGCAGCTGTGCGGACCCAAGCATGAGGGTACAGCAGATGCGAGCTAACGAGGTTCCACGCAATCTTGTCATCTTGCGCTGCAAGATCGGGGAAAACGCGAAGAATCTTGAACAGAACCGTCAAAGCGTGGTAGGGCACTTGCCATTCCAGATCAATATCCATCGACGAAGCTTCGTCCTCTTCTTCGCTGACCTCTATGCTCAGAGAACTACGTTGAAGGGCGGCGCGGAGGTCTTTCAGAATGGAGGAGATGTAAGGAAGGGACTCGGCTTGCAATTCATCAACGATGAACCCGTACACCTGTGATGACACCCAGGTCAACTGTGGTTGGGCCTGTTGAGCAGCCCACGAATGAAGGTGAGAAAGGATGATATTGCGGTGCTCCTCGTCCAGCCGGGAGAATAGGTTCCTGATAAGATGTGCAGCCATCTCTCGACATTTGCTAGAATCGTCATTGGCCACAACCATTACCAGTGCAACGAACAGAAGATCCGCGTATTCACGAACCAGCGCGACTTGGAACTTGGCTATGATGGCGCTGAGCAATTCCATGATTGACTGCCGTCCGCTTTCGTGGATATAAGATAAGTTCTTTGCAAGGAATGTCATCTGTTTTCGAAGACGTCCCTTTCCTTGTGGGTAGTCCAGGAGGAACTGGAGAAGAACCCCACGACAAAGTTCCTGGACTTGAGGAGACTGGCTGGTCACCATAATCTCGGACACCTTTTCCATGAGGTCGTAAATCTCAGGTACAACGAACTTCCGCGATACGATAGCTCTTAACATCGTGAACACAGAGGCTTGTCGAGAGGGCTCTTCCAGGTCAGGGGAAAGTAGTTCAATTAAAAAAACGAGGTCCTTCTCTTTAACCTCAACAGCAGGCCCATCACGGAGAATAGTCGCTAGCGATTTGAAAGCCACTTGAACGAGCTCGGACTCGGTGTTTCCGGCTTGCTTGATAATGTCAAGGATTTGTCGCACGAGGACCGGAAGAGACTTCTCTAGCGACTTCAAAGGACATTTGACCAATCCTGCAGCACATCGAAGGCCAAGCGACAGGACTGGGACGCTCGTTGAGTAGAGAGTATTTCCAACCACCACAACCATTGCCTCCAGTCGCAAGGTGACAGCAGCATCACGGAAATTGAATCGGTTACGGCGAAGAGCGGTGTTCAGGAGGTCCAGTCCAAATGCAACGAATCTTTAGATAATATTAGAAGATGAACTGCCTTGGAAAGCGGCCTACCCACCGGAATGAGTTGTTGGCGTAGTGGTTGGTCTCACTTGCTGTCTGTCGCTTCATCTGCACGATGGCATCACCTTTGGGACCGACTTTCTTGCGCGTCGGAACTTGTTGCAAAAAACGCGCGTTTTGGCTGATGAGCGTGTTACAAAGCACCAACAGCTCAGTTGGAACAAGATGGTTATTGGCATTCAACCCTGACGCTACCCGCTTCAGAACCTCTTCTACAAGTTGCATGACCTTGAGTGATTCCGTTTCTTGCATGATAGTTTTGACAGGAATCAGAAGGCTGCTGATCTTAGGTGGGGTGATGAACTTGGCCACGGTTGCGAAGGAATCAAACCCTTTCGATGACGAAGATCGGACCTCCCTCATCTTGGTTTTGAAGTCTTCAGCCTGCACATCCTTCCCGGATTCGCCAAAGATGACCTCGGCTGATACATAGGCGACATCATTGACGATACAATCCAGATGAGTAAACTGTTCCACATGGTCGCCAGATGTAATGTGGACTAGTAACGAGTGAACCATGTAGGCCAGGACATGCAACTGCGGTCCTCGCAAGAGAGCTGCACGCATTTCCCGGAGTATGAGAGGCAGATATGAGGGACCAAGGCTGACTGCGATACGATTGATGGAGTCTCTTGTAAGATCCCGCGTTTCCTGCGACTTGCTACGAAGGATTTGACAAAGGATGGTCACCAGCCTGGTGATCTGAGCCTCACGCGTGGTCATCGGTAAATGCTTGGCAACGGTGACGATACCGATAGCAATGGGAATGCGGGCGTTGTCGTCTGTTGTGGCATCGTGCTTTTCCAGGTGGCTGATAAGACTAGGCAAAAGTCTCGAGTTGACAGCATCTGCGATTCGAGAAGTGTTGTGTGCGGCGGAAGCCTGCTGGGACAAAACTGGTGCTTTCGAAGGTTCCCCCTCGTTGTCTGCACGTTCATCTTCATCCTCGTCTACAATGGCTTCGTCGCTAGCTTCGACCTCAAGAACGATCTCCTCCATAGGGAAGTGAAAGTTATCCAATAGAGCCACCAGCGTGCGGATGTAAACGCGTTCAGACTCATCTTTTGCTCTTGAAAGCTTGAGGTATTTTTGGACAAGTGCATAGTACGCGCCCCAAGCGAGGTGCTTGGCCATTCGTCCCGTCGTAAGAATCGCATCGTTGACAAGATGATGGTCAATCGAAGACGTCGACACGATATAGTTGCTGACAAGTGGGACAAAGATCTCCGCGAGTGTGTTACTTCGTAAAACGCCTTCATCGCAGTGGTCGGCGAGACGGCGAAGTGCACGAGACCGTCGATGGACTTGGACGTGGAGGATATTATTGAAGAAATTGGCCTCTTCGTCACCATTTTCAAGCAAAACTCGCATCTCTTGCAAACTAGTTAAGTGTATGCACTTTTCCACCGCATAAGCTATGACACTTGTAACCTCTGCGCGGACTAGTTCATTCTTCGAACGAAGGCCGTTCTTCAGTCCAGGGAAAAGAATACGAAGGAAGGTTTCGTTGAACTCTGATGAATCTTGAGAAGCCACAAGGTCGATAAAGTGTCGCATGGAATATGAGGCGCTATTTCGGACAGCCAGCTCGACCGGGTCCTGAATGAAAGCCAAGACATTGTAGAGGATCGGTAGCCACGCGGAGCAGGGAAGAGTCTTGTAGATAGTTTCATTGAGGGTGGCGAACGCTGTCAACCGTCTATCAAAATCAGGTTCATCCATGCGCCGAGCTGAGTAGGCGTTCATCGACTCCAAGAGGATAGCTAAGTCATGAAGAGAAGTGTCGATAACTGCAAACTGGTTGAAGGTCGAAACGAGGCTGAGCCGAGCCGGGCGCGATCGAAGAGATTGGAAGAGCTGCGACAACAATTCGTATGTTTTCCGATATGTCACCGTGTTCTTGTCCGTGAGGTCTGAGATCAAAGGCATCAAGTTTCCAATGATCTTGACCAGGTTGACTTTAATCTTCTCTGGCACAAATTTCGAAGGTTTGCGCAAGAGAGGAGCAAAGAGCCCATACAGCGTCGAGGCCTGGTTTGAATCTGTAGAGTATTGAGCGATTTCAGATAAGATGCCAATTTGCCGTTGAGCCAGAGGCGTAGCGATGCTGGCGACTCCCTTTGTCCGCTCAACGAGAATAGCGATGTTGGAGAGAAGGAGCGATACATAAGGCTTTAAAACAACCTCACGGATAACTTCATCTTCTGCGGAGTAACCTAACAGGTGTTCAACCATATCAAAGATCCGAGATATAACGGATGGCTTGACATTGGTGGCCACCAGGCAGTCATAAACTTTAGGTAACGTGTCCGGGTGATAATCCACCAGATATCGAGTACGAGCGGCCTCAAGCGTCCAAACATGGAAGAGCTCCAGGAGGGCAGAAGGTGCCTGTGTGTTCTCCTTGTCGAGCGATGGAAGACGTGGCGTGATGAACGAACTGAACGCAAAGGTCATATAAGGGGAGAAATCAAAAGACACTGGACAACGGAAAAAGTCGGCGAATCGCTTCAGGCCAAGCTGTCGAATCGAACGAATAATTCTCGGCGACGATGCCGGAGAATCAGCCTCTGGCGGCTCGACCTCATCGTCGTTGTCCATATCGTCCTGTTCTCCGTTGTCCTCTGTCTCTTGAAGCAGCCCCTCAACCCTCGACTGTGCATTGCTGATCACATCAATAGTAGTCCCAAGAAGGGCAGGCCAGTAGCGAGTTAGTCTTGAACCAAGATGCTTCAACACATCACCCAGCAGCGTAAGGAACCCCGTCAGTTGCTTGTCGGACACGTCTTGCTTTAAAGGTGCAGTCACAAAGCCCTCACACCTCGACGACCTATCTGAGCCAAGGGGACGAAGCATCAAATCCACAAGTAAACCCAACTCTTCATCCGTACACCCCGCCAACGATCCCAAAACAGCTGCCCGTCGATCTGCTCCACGGGCCCTGCCTCTCCTTTCCAACATGAACCCAAAAAGCAGCCGAATGAGCACATCGACAATCTCAGCCCGATCCTGAGGTTCGAGGTTGATGATATCTAACATAGTAAGCTCGTCCCGCCAACGCGTGTCATCCAGCAGAACGCGTAGCCGATCTTCGTGGGCCGCAAGGTGTGGGGATTTGTAAGTGAACAGACATGACAACGATACAGTCTGCAACGACCTGTCAGGGAAGGAAAGGAGGGAAACATAGAGAGATCGAAGCGTTTCCGTCGAGTATAGAGCTTTTGGGTTGCTGAACTTGGAGAATAGTGTGAGCCAGGCGGTAAGCTTCTGCTTGGGGAGCTTAGCACCTGCGTCTGGGCCAGTGAGAGATAAAAAGTATGGCACAAGATCGCGATTATGCTTTTCTACCAGAGAGGGACACTCGCCCAGCGTTGCCAGAAGCTGGTATTCGTACGTCTGGACGTTAAAACGTTCCCGTTGTCTTTGCGCCTATAGAAAAATTCAGATAACTAGTTTTGAGAAAAAATTTCGGTAAACTTACCTTGCAAAGCTGCTTCTTCGCAAATTCAGAATCGCTCCATTGTATCACAACACTGCGAAGCTTGTGAGCACTGGGGTCGCGCCATGAACGTTCTTCCTCCCATGGATCCTCGTCATTAGACTCTTCAGATTCTTCCTGACCCTTTTCAGGCCATGACGGGGGAGGTTGTTGCTCCCTGGAGACTCCATGAAGCTCAGCGAATAGGAGCCGCCACACGACGTCCCCGAAACGTTGAGATAGCGACCCCAGAGCCGTTGCTGCAGGAGACCACAGAGGTCGTAAGTTGACCTTCAGTTGAGCTGGAACGGAGAGAATTAGTTCAGTCAGGCGAGGAAAAAGACAACTGGGAAAGACGGACAGATGAGCCATCGAGTACATAGGTCTGCTCCACTCTGGTCCCCAACTACTTGGCCGACTCTCCCAATCCTCAAAACGCGCTCACGGACACCCTGCAAGTCCAAAGAGACCTCTTCTCCCTGCAAACATCTTTTTATAACTTCCTGAGGACCATCACTTGTGTTCACTAGCTTTGAGTCCAAAAGCCGTAATACCCCTAATCGAACAGGACGGGCATGTGAGAGGAGGGACCCTTGTAAAGTCGGGTAGGCGTCCTCAAAGGGGACAGGGTTTTTCGGTGATGGACTTCAATCAAACAGACGTCAGTGGTTGACGGGCAAGGGAGGGAGGAGATGTACCTAGCTTGTGAGAGACTAACCAAAGCCCCAAGGACTTCGTGCGACCACGCCCATTTCTTGATACTTGTCCTCATCCAAGCAGTCAAGTCCACAGTGGTGATCCATTCAGACGGATTCCTCTTTGCAAGGGCTTGCATGCATATATCAAGCAACCACGCGGAGCTGGCGTTCGAAGGTTGCCCTTCCTCGGTCGCAGCAAGTGTGCGGTTGATGATATCAACGAGGATGGAAGAAATAGCGCTGGAGAAGAAAGTCGACAAAGTCAATATCTCGCTGAGCTCAGACTCCTGTGTGAAAATAGATGAGAATAGATGACAGGTAAACCTGCAGGAACCTACCGAGTCATCGTCTTGCTTCTTCCACGCTCTCATCCGATCCAAAGCACACTTCTCTATCCTCGCCCTCCAAACAGCATCAGTCTCTCCGGTAATCAGCTTCTTCGCCGTTTTCAACGCCGCGAGGAACCCAATTATCCTTCTCGGCTCTTTTTCAATTAAATCAGACTTGATCGTAGATTTCAGCAACAAAGGCAGTGCGACGAGCTTCCAACCGCCCCACTCAAGCTCTGCCAGGCATCCAGTAAACTTCAACGCAAATAAAACAGGGTCTTCGTCCCCATCTTGTCTATTCAACCCCCACGAACGTTGCATAAATTTGAGGCCTGGGCCCAGCCATAGCGACATGTCTGAGCATGTAAAAAGGGCAGTCGTAAACCGAAGAAGAGCCGCATGTAAAGTTGGTGTTATCCGCAATGAGTCCAGGCTAGTGAATAGAAGGGTCTTTTGAGAGTCTTGATTTGATATTCAGCTTTTTTTTCAAGAAGCGGAAACGAAACGCTGAGAACATACCCGTCAGACGGGACCCCTGGCGCACTGCGCAGGGCACTGCGACAACCTCAAGCATCCGGCGAAGATGTTCGTCATTTTTTGGATTTGCGGTGGTGATGGCTTTGAACCGCTGGGTGAGAACATCCCCGAGAAGAGAGAACTGATCGGCGTTCTTGACGTGATGGATCAACGCGGTGAGTGTGCGGCGAATGAGTGTGTAGATTGTTTCCGGATCTTCTGTAGATAAATAGTAGGTAAGGAGTGGTGAAATAATCGAAGGGGCGCATGTGTGCAATGTTTGTGAAACGGACTGAATTAATTTAACTCGTTAAGGGGGGGTAAGGGAGGAGGAGTGACCAACGTACTTTGCACGCGTAAACAAAGACCCAGGTTGAAGCATCTTCTACTCCCCTTGCATTGGTTGCCAAAAGCATTATAGCTTTCTCCCTCGCGCCTGATTTCATTTTCCTCAGAGCCGAGGCCCAAACTTCAGCAACGGCACGTTGAATTTCCGGAAGACATTTTGGCAGGGTGGACCGGAGTAAATTCCACGTTTTCTCCAGCAGGTCGAGGTTGATTGAGGGTATCAGTAGGTAGCGAAACAAGGATGAGAAGGTTTCGAGGAGGGTTGTCAGGGCTGGCGCAGATATTGATCGTGGTAAAAGCGCAAGTAGGCGGTGCAAAAGATCCGGGTAAACGGGAGACAGAGTTGTTCGAAGGTCATGGGCCATCTTTTGCAAGAGGCTGGTATGTTTGAGTGAGTGAAGGACGAATAGAGGTCTTGTAAAACTCACTCGAACAAAACTCTCAGCCCCTCGTCATCGGAGCTCTCTAGTTCCGTTGTCCACAACTCGATGATCTCTCGCCAGTTATGGAGCAGCAGTGGCATTGATGCTGACAATCCATCGGCCTTGTTCGCGAAACGGATGAATCCTGGAGCGAGATTGAGTTGTCTCCAATGATTGAGAGCCTCGTGGAAATATGAATCATTGTCCTGCCCAAGATATCAACAAAAATTCAAGGTATAATCAACAGGCGTTTACCCCAACTTCATGGTCGAACTGGGTTTGGTTGAAGGCTGAAGGCAGATGGACCTCCTTCAACGCTTGGTTGTAGGATTGATGCTAGAGGGCCTCGCTTTAGACTAAATATTGGGATTGAAATTGAAAAATACGCACTTTAAAACGCTTTGCCTGCGGTTCGTCGTAATGATCATCCATTCTCTTGTGAAAAAAAAATAGAGGTCGGCGTCGTCAAGGTTGGACTCGAAGTTCTAAAATTCAGAGGCGGTTGCCAAGCAACGACAAATATTCATGAAACGCAAATGTGACCACCGTCTCTTTGCTTTTCCCTCAGTGAGAACTTTCATCCACCATCCCCATACACTCGTACATCGGCTCTACTGCGCACCAGACAGACAATTGTAAAGCAAGACGTGTTACATCTATTTCTTCCAGCCCGATTTATATTTGACTACTGTACCATTTCATTCAATTCGGCAGGGCCTGTGACGCGTGACGGACCTGCCGAAATTTTGGTTTCGGTGACCTCCCAAAGTTGCCGTGACATACAGTCATCCACCCCTGAATGATACACCACCCTCATTTGATACACTTTTGACTAAGTTAATATCTCACTCAATACTACACCAATTATTACAAAACAAATTTTTACAGGTAGTACAAGCTCATATCTACCACTATACAAAGTTTGGATGCAATTGAGGTAATATTGATGATCCTGTGGAGTTTCCAAAATGGACTGTTTTCGGACATAGCTGAAATATGGTCACACCCCTCAATGATACACCCATAATCTTGGTTTTTCTTTGTGAAATGGTGCTCAAATATTCTGAAATTTGGTACAGTCATAGAAGGGCATTTATCTGAGATTTTCATGTAATTTTTGTAGTGAAAGGTTGTGCTCAAATTTATTGAAGCTAATTTTTCAATTTCAGTGTATCATAAGCAGGTGGATGACTGTACCCAAAATTTTTGGGAAATTTTCGGCAGTTTAGTGCCACAGGCGACGAAAAAATTCCTATATCAGTCACATGATTGCTAAATGAATTCGGCACACCTTGAAAAACTCTGTGACAACCGTGACATTTCAGCATTTTGGGGGCTCTGTGATGTGTGACTGCCGAATTGAATGAAATGGTACAGTAGGAGTATCACACAGGCTACCAGATCCGAGCTTGTTGTGCATAACTTTGAAATGGGTAGGACCCCGCTCTAGAACCGTACTTCCAACACAGTAGGGAGCGAGAAAGCTCTGAACGTATCCTACTTATGTGCCATATCACAACGCGGAGGCTGGATCCTTGGGAGCATGAAAATCACATCTTGCTAATTCAAGTTTAAGATGCCTTTATCGACAATCCTACAGAGTGACACTGAAATTACCCTGCAGATATTGTTTCGCCATCTGCAAGTCATGCAAATGTAGGCCCATCGTTTTAGTAATTGATGACCTAGCGGTGGAGGAAAACTGCTGCCCCTTTCCCACTGGCATCCCTTATCCATTGCAGCCCAGTCACCTCTTATCAGGCTAATTGGTGAGCTGCAAAAGCAATAGGAGACGAGTGATGTGCTGGACACAGCAGCTTGAGGTCCTTCTCTGTCACCAAACCTGAGTGAGGCCACAGCAAATTTCAGGCTCAGAATATTATCTGTTCAAAGTATTGCATTCTTCATAAGCAATAGTATATTTTCTAATTATCACACTTGTGACAATGATTCTGAACTCCCGCTTTTTGATCAGCAGTTCAAGTCTGCCAAAGTGCAATTTGGAACCTGCATGCCCAGTGGAAATTGTGGCTTCCAGCAATGTCGCCGGAACCCATGAACCAACAGCTACAGCTGCTTCTCTGGTGGTCCCTTTTTCCTCGAAAACCTTGCCTCTTTGAATCCTTAATACCCAGAACAACAAGCGGAATCTCTTTCCGAATTTACCTACTTTGTTTCTTACTACTCCGTCGATGAATGCCACACTCATGCCTTGGGATCGTGGTGTATGCTTTCACTATATGAAAACAACCATTCCTTCTATGGGCAGATCTAAAGTTGCATGGGTGAGTGCGTGTCATATTCAGTATTAAATCTACAGAATCTAAAGCACTGTATCTTGTTTTGATGCTGCGCTTACAAACATTTACAAGGCTCCATTATATTATTCTTTGATCCTGTACAATATGCGATAAAGGTTACCTGCTGGGGCAGGCTTTGATCAAAGCACATGTACCGACTGTCCCACAAATCTAATAACTATTGACTGAAGGAAACTGTAGATACATATCCGACCACTCTGAACCCCGGTATGTCGTTGGGATTGAGGACCGAAGACATGGTCACTCACTTCCAGGTGAATGCTGGGGTGCATGTGGGGTAGCTGATTTGAAGTCGACGAAAAGTAGGCATATCTTGGGAATCCTTTAATTGTTGCATTCTTTGAAAGGCATTAACATGCCGACTCTCCCCTACGTAAACTTGTATATCTAGTGTTTAAAGGTCCGGTCCATAGGACCGAAAAAAAGACC